>MU127817.1:406548-420551 GCA_014904975.1 Marasmius fiardii PR-910
TGTCCATCCACTGTTATCGCCAGCTGTGCAAATTCCTGTATACTGCCAGCCAGGTTAGGGGTGCCGTCAATGTTAAACACCTGTATCGGCTTCTTTAGTCGAAGCTTTCGCAACTTCTTTTCTTCGGCAAACCTCCTGCTCATAAATAAACCTGTCGCTCCACTATCCACCATGGCCGCTGTTGTCGTTTGTAGTCTCCCATTCTCAATCTTCATGTGCACTCGGAAATGTGATGATAACGGAGTAGATTCATGAGTCGTGTTAATAGTACATGAGGATATAGAGTCATAATTCGAGGATGGGCAAACTACAATCGACTTCTGGGATGCTCTCGTTGCAGCTGAGACGGGCATCCTCCCTAAAAACCCTGCGGCTTGTTAACAACGGAGCTGAGGCCGGCCAGAAGGCTGTTAAGCTGAGCGATCTGGGCAGTGAGCTGTCCCTGACCGTCTAGAGCTACCATCGGGTTGCTGGGCGCCAGGGATGAGGTGGACGCGATGGTGGTCATGGGGTTGTTCATAGAACGGTGACTTCCCCCTTCCTTGTTGAAGAGCGAGAAGTGCTCCTCCGTGTTAGTTGGAGCAATCCATTGGCGACCTCTTCCAGCTAGTCCTCCTCCTCTTTCCTTTCCCATGAACTTGTCCTGGCAGACCTGTTCCAAATGACCCGGCCTCTTGCAGTAATTGCACGTAACACCTCGTGCCCGATTACAGTCCTTCTTGTGGTGCAGGCCACCACAGCCAAAGCACCTATTCCTCATTCGTCGCAAGAACTCCTCCCAGGTGCCAGTCCTCTGCATTGAAGTCGAGGTAGCGTCGACATCCATAGCATTTGGGTCCCTTCCTCCTCCACTACTAGACTGTGCTCGAGTGCCTCCTCTTCCAATGTTTAACGCTGGGTTGTTGATGCTAATGTCCAACTTGTTGACCCTAGCAATGAATTCGCTAAGGTCTCTCAGCTCAGTCGTCGCAACAGCTGCCACTAACCCTACCAACTTCCGCATCTCCAATGTGAGTCCCTCTATGAAGTACTGACGCTGGTCGTAGTCTGAGAGCTTGGTGAGACTGGCCAGCTCTGTGAACGTCTGGGCATAGTCAGAAACGGACTCGTTCCGTCCTTGCCTCAGTACCCTGAGGTCAGCTAGTGCCTGCTTCTCCTTGTCGATAGAGGAAAAGTGGCCCCTGAAGGCGGTGGTGAAGTCGGTCCACCTGCCATTGAAGATCGGGTCGACATTGGTGGGGTCGTTTGACCTGGTTAGGAACTGGTTTGCCCAGTCGCCGGCCTTGGAGGTCATGAGGTTCAGGGCTGCTCGGATCTTTTTCGGGTCGTTGTTGACCAGGTCAGACTCTTCCCTAGCCCAGTTGTCGAACTGGTTAAGCCATCGCCTGGCATTGTGGCCTTTTTCTCCCTTGAACACTTCAGGTTTACTGATGACGTCCTTTGAGCGAGTAGTCTGCGTAAGCAGGGCATTGGTGACGGTGTTCAGGCCCTCTAAGAGGTGTGTGAGTTGCTCGTTATTCATGATTGGGAATGGAGTAGGCGGTTGCGGTTTTGAGGGCAGTGTTCGGGGGATAACTGCGGGGCTTGGTGCAGGGGAGATGGTTCTGGAACTAGTAACAGGAATAAACGGGGATACGGAAGGTCCACGAGGTGCAGGTAGTAATGTGGGTGCGGGAGAAGCTTCAGGCGAGATACGTGATGTGGGTCTAGAGTGTCCGGGGGTTCTGGATAAACTGGGGGTAACTGGACGGACTGGAAGTGGGAACGGTGGTAACGGTGGGAGTACTGGAATAAAATGGTTGGACTCGAGGACACTACCGTCGATGTCGATTAAATGATATGGTTCGGATATCGAGTTTGCAAGTGCGTTCGGGCACTGGTTCTGGTCACAACTGTTCCACTCTCTGTTGGTGGTTAGGTGTACGTGTTCGTTGTCGGTAACGTCGTATGCGTGCGGTAGTGTGGAGCAATCGGTTCTCTCCTGTTCGGATTCTTCTTCAGAGTCGGGTCTCGATGCGCTGAATGTCGGAGACGTGGCGGAATGGTACGGCCTGCAGAGACAGCCTTATTGGAAGGGTGCCTGTGCAGTAGAGGATCTTGACCTAATGTGGTGAAGCACCGGTAGTGAACACACAGAGACTGGAGCAGAGGCTCGACAGTCAAAGACTAGTCCCAAGACAAAGACAATCGATATAAGCCCGGTATCCTACAGAGTACAAATACGCACCTAGTCCCAAGACAAAGAGGTCAAGATGGGGGACTAGGTGACGAGTCATCCTATATATACTACTTGGCATGTGACCTATGATGTCATGACCTGATGTCATGCAGAAACTGATAGAACGTAGCAGAAACCAACAGAACATAGTAGAATAAAGATAAAAGGTAAGGTCAAAAGGTGAAACAAGAATGATGTATTGTAGTAAAGGGAAAAGAGACTGTAAGGGGGTAGAAGTAAAATAGTACGCACTTCATGACAATGCCATTGAAGATTTATTAATCTCTGGGCCAGAATCTTGCATGGCGAAGCTAGATCTCAAAGACGCTTTTAGACATGTTCCCTTACGAGTCAAAGATCAGCATTTGATTGGGTACCAGTGGAATGGAAGCTTTTACTACTCGTTAGTACTGGTTTTTGGGTTGAGCACGGCTCTCTATATTTTTAACCTCTTCGCTGAGGCTCTTCATTGGGTGATTCAACACCATATTCCAGCTCACATTCGTCATTATTTAGACAATTTTCTTTTAACCTTTTCCCTGAGCACTCCGTTATCAGTCTGCTTTGTGGTGGTGGACTGGGTTATGGCTCTGGGGAGGGAACTTGGGCTCAGTTTCCAGCCTGCCAAAACTCTCTGGCCTCATCCAGTAGTTGAATTTCTGGGCATCATCTTAGACTCAATCCGCATGGAAGCACAGTTGCCAGATGATAAACTTGAGTATCTCCACTCTCTTCTGTCGTCCTGGAGATGTAAATCCCGCTGCTCACTTCATGAGGTTCAGGAGCTCTCCAGGTTTCTTCAGTTTTGCTCGCAGGTTATTCCCTTATCCCGTCCATTTTTGCGCAGAATTTTTGACTTTTCTGCCAAATT
The DNA here is from genome assembly GCA_014904975.1 of Marasmius fiardii PR-910. NCBI lineage: Eukaryota > Fungi > Basidiomycota > Agaricomycetes > Agaricales > Marasmiaceae > Marasmius > Marasmius fiardii. Next base: position 409,638 of record MU127817.1, read on the forward strand.
CAAATCTCCCTTTTCCATTCTTCGGGTTCCTAAAGGCGTCGCTTCAGACATTGCCTGGTGGACTGTTTTCAGCAGTCAGTGGAATGGGGTTCACCTACTTCAACCTAGCTCTCCATCCTACAACATCTTTACTGACGTGAGTGGTCAGAAAGGTCTTGGTGGCATATTCAATTCTTCTTGGTTTTCCACCCGGGTTCCTCGATGATTCCGCTCCTGTGATATTCAATTTAAAGAACTTTATGCTGTTCTACAGGCCATCTTATGCTGGGGCAATCAATGGTCAGGTCATCACATCATATTTTGATGTGACAATCAGGCAGTTGTTGCCTGGATGTCTTCTGGGACTTGCTGTTCCCCACACTCCATGCCCCTCATCCGAATCATCTTCATGCTTGCTGCTTGCCTCCAGTTTACTTTTTCTTGTGTTTGGTTATGCTCCAAAGATAATTTGCTTGCTGATGCTGCTTCTCGATTTCAGTACAGCCACCTATTCACACTCACTCCTTACCTCCCAGCCAAACCCTGCTCTCCAAAGTCCCATCTCACTGGTATGAGACGCACTCTCACCTTTCTCCATGGGTCACCTTCTTTCTCTGGCATGGCCTCACATCCAGCACTCGAAAAACCTATTCCAGCAGCCAAAAGTCATATATCGACTTCATCCGCCTTCATGACAACCTCCTTAAATCCCCAGGCCAGTATCTTCCTGCCACAGACTTGGGGATCTTGGAGTGGGTTGCTTTCCTGGGTGAACGAGTGCTGATGCCTAAGACTATCAAAGGTTACCTCGCCAGCGTCAGGTCTTTGCATGTGGATGCGGGGCTTCCTTTTGAGGTCTGCAAATCTCCAACCATGCAACACCTTATTCGGGGCATCAAGCGTTACTATGGGGCTCGGGATTGAAACCCGAAAATGCTGATTACACTCGATATTCTCAGGTGGCTTCTTGTTTGCTCTTCTGAGGAGTCAGGCAGCTGTTCTGGTTTAATCTTTGACACAGCTGCCAGATTAGCTTGGTCCGGTTTCCTGTGTGCTGGTGAATTCACAGTTGGTGACAAGGAGAAATTTGACCCCTCCGTTCATTTGACTTGCAGCAGCGTGGACTTTCTTCCCTCCCTTGAGTATCCAACTCACGTATGCCTCACTCTTCCTGCCTCCAAAACGGATCCCTTCTGGAAAGGGGTTTCCATTCTTGTCTCTGCCATTCCCAATCAACCCACTTGTGCTGTCTCTGCCCTCCAGAAACTTTTTACTTTATATCCTGCTACACCAGATTCTCCTCTCTTTGCTGATTCCCTCAGGGATCCCCTTTGTCAGTCTTCCTTTATCTCAACACTCAAACGGCATGTTGCTTCCGCTGGCCTAAACCCATCACTTTATGCAGGACATAGCTTTTGTTGTGGAGCCGCATCATCTGCCACAAGTGCCAGATATTCCAATTATGAAATTCAGCTCTTGGGGCATTGGCGTAGTGATGTCTATAAGCTTTATCTTGATGTTCCTCGTGACCGCATTCTCCATCTTTCATCTCACCTTCATCTGATGGCCTCTGCTCAGGGTGCTCCTTTCGAGCCTCCGGCTCTTCATTTCCCTTTGTTGGCTTGAGCATTGGCCCACACTTGGGTCCAGTGCGAGAGAGCTTGGGCAACCAAACACAGTTTGTTTGCACCCAAACCCCATCATCGTCTGAACCCTCACATGAGACAGCATAGACTGGATCAAAATTTGATCACATGATTTCTTTGACTTCGACGATGAAAGCATAGGCTCCGTCAATTCCACAGTTTGGTAATTAGAGTATTGCAGGCGATTAAAGTAAATAGCAAGGTCTTTATGTTTTTGATTTTAAAAAATATGGATTTTTGCATGAAATATAGGGGGTACAATATTTCAAATAGGAGCCTAACAGTACACTTTCCTCCTTTGTTCCCCATGCCCTTCTGAAGTAGTGTTGCCACCAGAAAGTGAATCGCTACTATCTTCGTCAAGTTCTTGAAAGCGGTTCTCAGGAAGTACAACTTCCCAGATCCTATGCTGCATGAATTGTGCAAAATCCATGGTTTAGGGGCTGAATCCCCTTGAAGTTTGGTATTCATGGAGGGCTTTGTAGATATTAGTAGGCCATGTCTTCCACCAGTAAACCACCTTGAGACAGAGCTTGGAAGGAAGGCCAAGATACTTGCACATGTCCAGCGAGAGGGGATTTTGCCCAGTACAGTGATGAGACTAAAAATATAAACACATATCTGGGGAAGGGCAGGGCTCAAGGAAAAAGTAAATCAATTTGCATAGTTGGCACCACTGTTGTTTGGATTTAGATCTTTGAGCACTCCTTTGAGCACTCCTTTGAGCTTAAAGACAGGGTAGACAAGTTCTGAGAACCATTAGTCTGAGATTCATCAATACTTGAAAAATCTACTCACTGTAAATAGAAAGGTCTTCATCCAGTCGAATACTATGAGTGTGGAAAATACTCAGAGCTTGAGCAGGCCATGGATGTGCTGGGTTCCTGGACTGCACTGTTAGGTGACATTGACTGTCTTTAAGGTGATATCTATAAAGTGGAATCAGTGAACTGAAGGGTTAATTGGTTTTTGGCCATTTACCTCATTAAACCATGCTGGGTCACTTTCTTCTTCTTCAGACAACCTCTGACAGGCATCCATCCTACATTCCACTTGAAAGCTATTGTCAAATCATCCACTTTTGAAGTGACCTGGGGATGATTTACTGGAATTTTTTTGACACATTTATGACAGCAACTGTGGTTAAGTGCCCAAATAAAAGCTTTGTCATATTTCATGTTGGACAAATCCTGGATGAAGACACCTTCTTTGAGAAAGTCAACATCTGCAGGAATTGTGATACCACTGAGATAACCAAGCCAGTCCCAGTATCTAGGCCCAGCTGGTCCACGACAGAATTTTCCATTCACAGGATCCATCCATATCTCATTCATTGAACAACCCAAGGTGTCCTATACCATTGGTAAGTCGACTCTCTGCTAAGCATGATGTCACTCACTCCCAGTGCTTCAAAATACAACTGCACTATATTCATTGTCATTCCAGCTTTAACTTGAAGATGTGTGATTGGGATGAGCTCTGGAACTAAAGCATTGACAAGGTTTGGAAGTGCTTCATTGATAAGAACCTACCCACAGAAAATTAACAAAGGTATCGAAGACATGTTATAACCAAATAATGGAATGTCCCTACTGAAACATTTCAGTATATATGTGTAATCAAAAGAAACACAACTACTAGCACCAGTCCTCAGAATCAGAACACTGCAAGAAATCTCAGCACCATTTCTAATGATGCACTTGTAAGTCCACCAATACTAATTATCCTCCCATTCATACCTTCAGCACATTCTGTCCACAATATGTCTTGACTGTAAACCTCTTCTGCCCAAAGGATCCAGCAATATTAATTTTGGCATGATAGACAGCCGCCTCTGTCCCATCTTTCCTATTTGAACACAGTTGCCATGAATAACAAGAACCATTCAGATCCTTGTATATATCTCCCCATTTGACTTCAGTAAACTATTGAGAGACAGCTTGAGATTCAAACTATGGTTGGAAGATATCTGCACACACATGTCTCAGAGAGTTGTTGTAAATTCAAGACTTTGTTTCTCTTTTCTGGAGGCCAAGCAATTGGGCAATGAAATGTGCAATTGTTGTACTGGTTTTTTCCAACATTTGAAAAGTGACTATTGTTGATGTTGACCTTGGTTGCATTAGCAAGAACCTCCATCTGAGTGGTAGTGCAGTTTGAGCAGGAATGGATGAGGCCTGAGATGGTTGAAGAAATGAAAAGGAAGTACAGTACCACATATTCACTGCTGTTTAATGTCTAGCCCATGTGTAGCCAATAATGACAGCCTTCACTGCCATTACACTAGTTGTAAAGATATCATCATGGTTGTCAGACTCAGAGATTAGTGCTTTATTGCACATTATCATGAGACAGAGCAAAGCACTCAACACTTGGCACCCAGTTTCTAGTGCACAACTGGATGCCAGTAGGTACTTGTCCTGGCTATCATGATACAAGTGCTGATTGAGCAAAAAGATGAGTATCTTTGACCTGTAGCTTTGCTGTCAAACTCAGGCCACTCACCTTTTCCTTCCTTGAATTGTTCAGCTCTCCTTCCTCTTCTCACCAAGCACAGTATGTTAGGTCAACTGTTTGTGTTGAAGGACAGGAGGTTTTCAGCATACAATGGTATTTTTTTCACCAAGAAAACCAGTAATCTGAGTACAGGACAGAAATTATCAGCTGCAGGTTTCAAGAAAAGGCATATGGACCTTTCACATCATTATCTGGAGAACAAAAAGCTGAGATTCCTTTGATAGCAATTCCAGTGCTAACCTCTACACCTTAAACCTCTGATCCAGTACTGATACAACATTTTGCCTATTCCAAGAGCTCGAGTAAATGGTGAAACTATTCTAGGGCAGCTTGATACTGTTTCCAAGAGCTCCAGTCTGCTCCCATCCCAGTTTCCAATTTCTCATGCACTCATCCTCATCCATCATTCTACATCATCTACTAGAAGCCTCTAAATACCTCTACCAGTTCAGACATAGAGATATAAGGGCAAGTGAAGCTACAACAAACTGGAACATTGAAGGATAGTCTAATCTAATGGGAAGATAGGAAGTTGAAAACAGCCACAATTTTCAGTGGCCAGGAGAAGCTGCAGTGGATTTGTTGTCATTGACATTGAGGTCAGAGTGAGCCCCCCACTTGTTTTTTTTTCATGTTTTTTTCTCTTTTCCCTTCATTCCTTTCAGTGTCATTGGAGATGCTCTTGTCAACTGTCTTTTCTACACTAATGGTCAAGCCCCCCCTCCTAATTCATACTCAACTCGAATTTGACTCCAAGCTCACCAACTAGTGGTCCCAGCGGTTTGTTCCAGTTTGGTTCCTTGACAGTTCAGTTCCAAATTAGAACTGGAACCATCAAGGCTGTGCAGTTCTATAATGGAACTGGCTGAACTGCTTACCTACAGCAACCCAGTGGCAATCCAATGGCAACCTCATGGTGTCATTGCCATTTGACCCAGTTTGAGGAATTTTGAGAAATTTTGAGCTTCAGATACCCCAGGAGGGGAAAAATACTTACAATTAGATAGATATAGTACATTTTAAACTATCTAAATTACCATTGAGGAGCACTCTGCCCATTAAGGCCTGAACCGTGTAGAACTATTGGTGAATAATTCCAAAAAATCCAGTTCTTGAGAACTGAAATGCCAGTCCAGTTCACATGATTTCAGTCCCAGTTCTTGGTTAACCATGGTTTGAACTGGACTCATGGGATTGCTATCACCAACCCAATCAAGTTTCTTTCATTCAAAGTTCCTTTCAGACTGTCTCCCTCAAGATGTATTTCTATATGAAGACCTGGCAACCTTAGTGGATGCTTACTGCTTACTGCTCAACAGCATGTCCTTCCCACCTCCTTAACCATCAAATTGATTTACTTCAGCACATATGACAAGAAAGTAGAAATTTGGTCTTCAAACCTTTGGTTGAGCCTGTGGTGAAGCGCTGGTAGTGAACATACAGAGACTGGAGCTGAGGCTCGACAGTCGATGACTAGTCCCAAGACAAAGACGATCAATACTACCCAGTATGTTACAAAGTACAAATACGCACCTAGTCCCAAGACAAAGAGGTCAAGATGGGGGACTAGGTGACAAGTCATCCTATATATACTACTTGGCATGTGACCTATGATGTTGTGACCTGGTGTCATACAGAAACTGGTAGAATGTAGCAGAAAGTAACGGAATACAGTGGAATGAAGGTAGAGTCAAGAGATGGAACAGGAATGATGTCGTGTACCGTAGTGAAAGGAAAAGAGACCATAGGGGAATAAAGAAAATAGTACACACTTTGTGACATACCCCCCTTCTATGACCATCGTCCTCGATGGTCATTGCTTCGACTTTTTCTTTTTCTTCTTTGGCACTGGTACGTCTGACTTCCCCACCATATCTAGGTGCTCAGCATGGAACTCCTCCACCAGTTCCTAAGCATTTGCCATGTTTTCTGCTGGCTCCCAGGAAATATGTCCTTCGTCCCAGCCTTCCCACTTTACCTCATACTGTAACTTTCCTTGGTGAATCCTACTGTTGAGAAATTTCTCCATGTCATACTCCTCTACTGCTCCGTCCTCTTCTAATTCTATTGGTCCAGATTGTGATGGTCGTTCACCGTTGATTTCATTGCCTCACCAGGGAAAGAGTTTGTTGACGTGAAAGACTGGATAGATTCGGTGTCGCCCCCAAGGGAGCTTCAAGTGATAGTCCAGATCTCCTACACGTTCTAATACCTTGAATGGCCCTAACTGTTGATCTGAGAGTTTGCAACTTGGTGTCTTCAGATCAATATCTTTGGCATCCAACCATACATATTCTCCAACCTTGAATACATGAGCTTCCTTCTTCCCCCTCTCATACGCCACCTTCTGCTCCTTCTTTACTGTCTCCAAGGCTGCTTGGGTGTCCTTCCGCAATTCCTTCAACACCTCAATTCGCTTATCTATGTCCTTCTGTCCTGCATTCACAGAGCTGGCTAGCCTCACCAAGCTCTCAGACTATGACCAGCATCAGTACTTCGTAGAGGAACTCATGTTGGAGATGCGGAAATTGGTAGGATTGACGGCGGCAGTTGCCACAACAGAGCCAAGGGACCTTAGTGAACTCATCGCTAGGGTGAACAAGTTGGACGTCAGCATCAACAATCCGGCTTTGAACATTGGACAAGGAGGTGCTCAAGCACAGGCTAGTGGTGGAGGAGGAAGGGACCCAAACGCTATGGATGTTGACGCCACCTTGACCTTGACCAGGAGGACTGGCACCAGGGAGGAGTTCTTGAGAAGGATGAGGAACAGGTGCTTTGGCTGTGGTGGCCTGCACCTCAAGAAAGACTGCAACCGTGCATGTAGTGCTACATGCAACTACTGCAAGAGGGCAGGCCACTTGGAACAGGTCTGCCAGGACAAGTTTATGGGAAAGGAAAGGGGAGGAGGCCTGGCTGGAAGAGGTCGCCAACAGATTGCAGCAACGAGCATGGAGAAGAATTTCTCGCTCTTTGATGAGGAAGGGGGAAATCACTGCTCTCCAAATGACCCCATGGCCATCATTGCATCCACCTCATCCCTGGCACCCAGCAACCCAACTGCAGCTCTGGACAGTCAAGGACAGCTCACGGCGCAGATCGCCCAACTCAACAGCCTTCTGGCTGGTCTTAGCTCTGTCATCAATAAGCTGCAGGGTTTTTAGGGAGGACGCTAATGAGACTGGAATATCAGATATGAGAAAATAGGCTGAATCGGCAAAGCACTAATAATCTCCTCTGAAACGATCCAGAAGAAAAAGAAGAGTGCAAGGGGTGAGGCTTGTCAAAGGTTACGCTCACAGGGAAAGTATTAGGAGCAGCAAACACAACAGCAATCCAATCAATGTGACTACTCGCCGGAAGGCTAGTAATCAACGGAAAGGTAGGTAATCGACGGTCTCTCAAACGAAACCAACAAAACAATAGGAACGTTGGAGACGAACCTAAAACAATCAATAACTCAGAACACACAAGGAACTCGAGCTAACAACTCCTACTACAAACGTAGGCACCAAAAGAGCACACAAGACTCTTAAACAATCAATAAGCCACACAAGGACTTAACAAATACTCTGACGATGCTCACAACTAGAATGACGGCATTGTATAACAACAGGGACCTTCGACTCTAACAAACCAACAGAACCTCAACAACAATCAAACTCAAGGCAAACAAATCAATCAATCTTATTTGTCTCACATTCAAGTTCAATCAAGCAATCACAGCTGTTAGACCAGGCAAATCTCTGGTATTCTGGCTTATGCCAAGCAACTCTACTTAGACTTTCATTGGGGTAAAATCAACTGCTGACTACATACAACTAGAAGCCCTTATATATGGTGCATTATACTTTAGTATACAAAACAAAGCGGAATAATAATCTATAGTTGTACGTGCTAATTTCTCCCCAAAAGGGTAGGTCTTTCCTTTCGACGAGAGTTTGAACATGAAAGTTGGTGCTATCTTCTTCCGTCACGGATGTATACAGTCCCAGCCCACAGTAGTGGAGCTATCCGCAGCGTCAATCTTATTTCCTTCTGAATCTAGATGCGTCGAGAGGTTAATCCCGATCATCTGATTGGCTCAATCGTTGACTGGGCAGGTACTTGCCTCAGTCAGCTTCAGGTTGAGCGAGTATCTTTATCACGCTATTGTTCCGTTCACTTTCCATAGTTCCGAGTTCAGTCATCTCAATCATAAATTCTCCGATGAGTCAGTCAGCCGTTGCATGGTTATCTTAATCTCGAAGGTTAGGAATATTATCGTCAGTCATCGTTGATGCCCGCCTTAAGCCCTTATTCAGATGCTCCATCCAAAGTAGATAGAAGATTAAAGTAAAATAATAAACCCCTGGATTGCCATCAGGTGTATTAGAGCGAGAGATCTCCACTAATCAATCGTCGAAGGTTTGGAGAATCTTGGAGTTACAATCATAGACTCCTACAGGTTTCAGAGTTCCTACAATATCTCTCATTGTTGGCTGGATTTCCATTGACTTCTCTAATAGGAACGTCGAGGCTCTGACTAGCAGTTCGGGCTCACTCTAGTCCTCTAGTTAACCTAGTATTTGTTGTGTATTCTACTAAATAGTGCCAAAAACGAAGCATATTCAAGGGTTTTCATTCCGGCGTGCATCAACGCCTGTCTCAGCCACAACGAAAGTGTCCCGGAAGCCAATTGTAGTATGCCTGTCTTCGAATTATGATTTTATATCTTCATGTATCATTAACACAACTCGCGAAAATACACTGTTATCATCACACTTCCGAGTACACATGAAGATTGAGAATGGGAAATTACAAATGACAACAGCAGCCATGGTGGATAGTGGAGCAACAGGTTTATTTATGAGCAGGAGGTTTGCTAAAGAGAAGAAGTTGTGAAAGCTTCGATTAAAGAAGCCAATACAGGTGTTTAACATTGATGGCACCCCTAACCTGGCTGGCAGCATACAGGAATTTGCACAGCTGGCGATAACAGTGGATGGACATAAGCACTGGGTGGACTTCCTGATTACAGATCTAGGCGAAGAGGACGTGATATTGGGGTTACCGTGGTTGAGACAGTTGAATCCAGATGTAGACTGGTCGAAAGGGTTGCTATCGATTAGGACCCACAGAGCAACAGTAGAGGACGTACCAGACAGGGAAGGAGAAGCAATCAGCAGAATGACACGGGGCGAAGGGGTACTGGAGGACACTCAAGACAATGCAGTGAAGGAAACTCCGCATCAGGACAATGGAGGGGAAGGACAGGAAGAAACGGTACTGGGAGAGGGGGAAAAACAACCACAACTCTGCATTCTTAAGGCTAACTGAGCACTTCGCCAGAACTGGCTTAGGTAGGGGATTATTAAGGATGTTCAGAAACAGGTTTGGATCGTGGCAGGGTACACTTACTCCCAACAACTTGCAGAAGTAGCACAGAAGCTCAAGCCGAAGAAGACGTTTGAGGAGATGGTCTCTGAGCATTATCGGGAGTACAGCAAGGTCTTCTCAGAACAGGAATCGGAACGGTTGCCGGCACACAAGTCTTGGGATCATGCTATCAAGTTCACTCCTGGGGCTCCAGAGTCACTCCGTACAAAGATTTACCCCATGTCCCCAGTAGAACAGGAAGAACTTGATCAGTTTATCGAGGAGAACCTATGGAAAGGATATATCCGACCCTCCAAATCACCCATGGCATCTCCAGTCTTCTTTGTAAAAAAGAAAGATGGAAAGCTGCGGTTTGTACAGGATTACTAACACCTTAACGAATTCACAGTCAAAAACCGGACACCTCTCCCTCTAGTATCTGATATCGTCAACTGACTCCATAACGCAAAATACTTCACCAAGTTCGATGTAAGGTGGGGTTACAACAACGTGCGAATTAAGGAGGGAGACGAATGGAAGGCAGGGTTTGCAACAAATCGAGGGTTGTTTGAGCCAACGGTCATGTTCTTCAGTCTTACCAACTCCCCGGCTACATTCCAGTCCCTAATGAACCTCATTTTTGCGGACCTTATTGCGGCAGAGAAGGTAGCGGTATACCTGGACGACATCCTGATCTTCAGTTTGGACTTATTGGAACATCGTCACATGGTAAAGGAAGTCCTCAAACGGTTACAGCAGAACGATCTATACCTCCAACCCGAGAAGTGTGAATTTGAGAAAACTGAGGTGGAATACTTGGGTTTATTGATAAGCGAGGGGAGAATATGTATGGATCCAGTGAAGGTAGCTGCAGTATGAGATTGGGCAACACCGAAATCAGTATGTGATGTTCATGGATTCCTAGGATTCACCAACTTCCATAGTGTGGTGAAGCGCCGGTAGCAAACACACAGAGACTGGAGCAGAGGCTCGACAGTCGATAACTAGTCCCAATGACAAAGGTGATCAATACGACCCAGTATCCTACAGAGTACAAATACGCACCTAGTCCCAATGACAAAGAGGTCAAGATGGGGGACTAGGTGACAAGTCGTCCTATATATACTGCTTGGCATGTGACCTATGATGTTGTGACCTGTATCATGCGGAAACGAATAGAACATAGCAGAAGATGATAGAACATTGTGAAATGAAAATAAAAGGTAGGACCAAGGAAAGAAACCAGGATAGTGTCGTGTATCAGAGTAAGAGGAACAGAGACCATAGAAAGGTAAAAGGAAAATAGCACACACTTCGTGACATTACCCCCCTTCTAAGACCATCGTCCTCGATGGTTATCACTTTGACTTTTTCTTTTTCTTCTTCTTCACCGGTACATCTGACTCCCCTACTG
>MU127818.1:0-47674 GCA_014904975.1 Marasmius fiardii PR-910
TGTATTGATCACCCTTTGTCATTGGGACTAGTTATTGACTGTCAAGCCTCTGCTCCAGTCTCCGTGTGTTTGCTACCGGCGCTTCACCACATATATGGTTTCTCAACTATTACTTACCGGCTCTTGTATCTAGTTATCAGTAACTCAGTTTGCTTTCCCTTCACCTGTAGTGAAGTAACTGTTCAACTCTCCACATGTAGTAAAACACTCAGGACTATCTGTTGTGGTCAACCCTGCCACCTATAGCAGCATTCTCTCATCTCTATCATTATTCTAGTAGGGCTCTAGAAACCATAGGATTCTCTGCTCAGCATGCAACTGGAGACTCAACAACTCATGTATCCTTGAGTGAGTTTTAGAGAAAAAGAAGACTCAAGTTTTTGCACACTGAACAGTATTTACTGGGAGCACACAACTCAAAGCTCCTTGTCAATGCTTTGTAAGAAGGATGCACTTCAAATATCCTCGGGCATATTCAATGCCGTAAAGCTGGGGGTTTTGAAGTGACGAGGGTAATTATGTTTGTGGACCCCTGATGTTCATTTTACCTGGTGAGGATTTGGATAAAAGCTTCCCGTACTCAAAGCAACAGAGGTTAACTGGCGTTCAAAAATGATAGCAGCAGCATAACAAATTCAAGTGGACTAGTTTCGAAGCCAAAAGGACACACTACATTCAGAAACCCTGAAGGACTCCGGGAACCGCAACGCCGATTACTGTGCGAAGCGTTAGAGCTGCTTCCCATTCTGGTCCGGTTCGTAGATTGAACGTACCAGGAAATACATCCGCCGCATTTGATTGATATGCGTCCGTTTGAACGCATCTCTGTATGGTTTCAGTGGATCATTGCTAGTTTGACCAGATGCTGAACGACCTGAACCAGGAGTCGGTAAAGTTTCGGACGGATCATAGTGATTCTTCGCTCGACCACAAACCAAGTGAGCATCTGTCGAAACCGTGAGATTTGTACTGTGGGGAAAAGCCACATTAAAAACAGAATGAGACCCACAATAGACCGGGGCTGGCAACGACACCGAGCGAGTCGACCTTGCAAAAAGGTGACACAAGGCAAAAGACAGTGCTTGTATAGAATCAGCCCTATATGTGAGGGTTCTCATGAGCAAAAACAATGAATGATCCGATACCACTCACTGAAAGTTGTTTTCCTAAGTTTCCGTCGAAAGGATGAGTTGAAGGGGGTAGCTGTACAGAATCAAGTGGGCTACGCACATCGAATAACACCTATAAAGGCTTTGTCAAAGTTTTGACATGGAGCACAAAGACAGTTCTCACTGAATAATGAGCCGAACGACTAGTTCCAAGAATACCGGCATGGCTCTGTAAGTAAAAGTCGAATTCCACGGGATGGCAAACATCACGATCAATTACGGTGCCGGCCTGACAATTTCCGCTTTTGTCTGCATTTTGGCTACTCTGAGGGAAAAACCTGGAGGATATGATCATTAAGTAGAGTTTCGAACGAACGGCGATTAACTAACCGAGCGTGATGTCGTTTCCCAACGATTACAAAGGTAATCTTTGGTGAAATTCCAACGTCCTTGCAAGCAACTAATTAGGTCGAATTGAGTATAGATATCACTGAGAAGTTCAGGGGTTACTGGTCGACATACGACGTAGAAGCGGAAGTTCTGTTCTGCTCTGTGAGCCTAGAATGATCTACTGTATCACAAGATTGCTAATCAAACCTTTGCTGAGTACCTGGGAAAATTCTCCCTCCGAAACTCCATCTAACATGTTGAGAAATCAATCCAACCGAATCAAAGCTAGTTAGGAGTTGGTACCTCGATAGAAAATAAGCCTTTTGGGGGCTGAGCGCTCCTGACTTGACCGTTCGACTGTTTGTTTGTATTTCATATGTGATTCCAGAAGTTCCTATCTGCAAGTCAATGCTACTTAAATGGTTGACGTGGGAAGAGCAGGCTCACCTTGCTCATCTCACGAAGACCTGTAATCATTTCCTTTCGAGCTTGCACCTGGAGGGCAGCCATATACTTCGCCGATGCAGAATCCAAACTCGCAACTACCGAAGCATAAGATGGCATGCTCTTCATATGAGGCCCGGGTGCAGGATGTGTGACGTCAGCACCTAATACAACAGCTGTAGTTGAGGTTTGGGGCAGAACGACGGAAAACCGACGTACCCATAATGATCGACGGATTGTTAGGATCACTCAAAAAGGGTATGATATCCGGTTTGATAATAACATTTATTCCATTGAGTTTTCCATTAATTCTGGGTATTGATTCAGATTCGTGTTGAAATATTGGAATGAAGGCAAAACATACTTGAGACACACGTTCGCCCAGTATTGGGAATTGGCACCTTTACAGTTCGGAGCCTTGAGACATTGAGTGGCAACGCCAAACTGCACCGGACCTGGAGTCAGCATAACGAGTTAAGGTACTATGCTAGGTTCAAAATATACCTTTACGTCGCAAGTACTGAGAAAGTGTTGATTTAAGGAAAGTAGACCCAAAAAGAGGATAATCTCACTATTTCACCGCTTTGTAAATCATCGCGCCACCCGTAGGTATCACAACAACGATGAGACTGGGGAGGAAACCTTTTTTGCCTCGACACTCCTCTCCAGTAGATTTCAATTGCTGTCATTTGAAGTGGTTTACAACAGCACAATAGAGACCTGGCTAACTTACCTTTTCAATATTTCCTTGCCCATTCATATACTTCAGGTAGGGGATTTTATCCTCCATTTGTATACCTAATACCATCAAGTGTTTTCGTGACTTTTACTCAAAACACATGAACAATTAAAAATCTCACCAAGTTTAGAACATTCACTCATGAGATCTCTTGCAGCTCGGTTCGCGTCTTCGTCCGTGAACCTGTTCCTTGACTCATAAATAACCATCATCCAACATTTTAACGTGGTGACAGGTTTGAAGAATTTTTTGCCCATCCTACACGTGAGTAATGAGACTAGTAGAGCGGTAAATTGAGGAGGTGCGATATACACACATGTTCCACTGCCCCCCCGCGGGGTTCTATTGAGGTTGAGGTTGAAATCAACGTTCACTTTGTACCGGAAAAAGCACGACACCTACTACGACGCCTTTCAGCCCTTCCCCGTAAGTGAGCGTGGGTGGCCTCAGAACACGAGCATCAACAGTGATTGGCAGGTCCTTTGACGCTACGCCGAGGCCAAAAGCCTTCAAATATTCTGAGCCTTGATGATCAAGAACACCCTGCATACATCACGCATAAGAGATGAGCCAAGGGACGAAGAATTTACTTAGGACCTGAGCCCGTTTCTGAAGCATACCTCAGGCAACAAACTGCTTTTGATGCCAGCCAAACGCTCCTGCGGTTTCTGAGATGCATACTTGGTAAATTCTTTCAGAAATTTTCCCGGGATTTCCTTCTTCATAAAACTACCAGGTGGGACCGTGCACCTCTCCAACGGGATCTTAGTGGACTCCGATCCAACCTATAATAAACCGTTATGAGAGTCAGGTCCACAACTGGGAAGCATAGAAAAATACAGTGACACAAAGAACATGAGGATAGTTAAGAGGTTGGTTGGCCGCCTGCATAAAATAGTCGGCCACTGTCATTTGTTGATTATCTCGGTTGACGAAGGTTTCGTGGGAAGCTCCTTGTCGAGTCAAACCATTTACGATTCCCCTGCGGTGAGGACGACCAGGTGTAGCCCCCGCAATCTCAACCTCCAGACCGACAAGAAACACCTGGAGATCTTCACGCCTCTGAGCAGTCAGACCGTGTTGAGGTGACAGGAGATTCGGGTTTGGATTCGGTCCCCCGATGCGGAAAAATTGAAGACACAGACCAATGAGGGGCCCCGGAGCATACATCAAGGCGACGGCGGTATCAACATTCAGGAGGAGACGTCCAATTCCAGGTCTGGCAGACTGAAAGTACCCACGCCATACCTGGTAACCCTCCCCGAGATCCTTCTTCCCGATTGCACTGAATAATGAGCGACCCCTCGCGAAGATCTGCTGCTCGCGTGTAGGTTTATTCAACTCTGACATCGCTTTCATCCCAAATACGACGTTAATAGCCTATATACATAAATATAGTCATAATCATGCAGCAAACAAATGGGTGGTTCTTACGTTCAGAGCGGGGGCGACTGATACATCTGATGACTGCACACCAGAGATAAGTCCATTCAGGACTCTGATAAAGCCATTCATTAGTGGACGGTTTCGAGAGGGGAACCATACTGACTCCGGATTAATTTCAGTAGTTTTCCTCAGACGGACTTCGTACAGTCGTGGCGCGGGGCGACCAATTTGAGACTCATGAATCGCCACGGTGATCTGAAACGATTCCAGGTTCTCATTACGTCGGTGCGATGGAATTAGTCAGACTCACGGTAGCATCATCTTTTTCCCCCAGAGACAGTCGTCGAGGGGCGTAAAGAATCTTCTCTCCGTCGTACGCAATCCGGTTCTTTTTGTCCTCAAGCGATTTCTTATCAAAAATGGCGCTTGACCCTTTGCCATTTTGTATCCGGTCAATCAATATCCTGCTAGCTCGTCGGCTTAGTGAAGGTGATATTACTGATCGTGCGTGAGTGATAGACTCCGCGTTGACAGGCAGGACCACGTACCGACTGAATAAATACACAGCACCAGTTCAGCACGTGCAGGCGTTATAGAAAAGTCCAGACTCACCGTCATACTGATACCAATAGAAATCGCTCTTGCGGGCCTCCTTGCCCTTTCTACCTTCGTGAATGTTGAGTTTAATCGGGCAAAAGTTTGCTAGGACTTTAGTCGCTGTCCCACCGGTGCCAAAATTTGGTCGTTTGACACCAATGGCTTCAACGTGAGCTACGTTTTTGGGGATGTCGTATCAGACGCCTGAAAAAAATCACATAATGAAAGGCGAAAACGGGAATTAACCTTCAGTGAGGCCGGGCGTTACAGTTGGAGCCGCGACAGCGATGTCACTAGAACCTTGTCCAATCAACCCCGGTGGGCGAGCCCGACGGCTGGAAGCGGGACCTGATGAAGCAGGAGGGCTGGGTGGGGGGGATGTTGTTCTTGCTCCCGCCGCTGTACTGCCACTTGCAGTGGGTTCCAAAGGAGTCGAGGTTGGCGGGTCAGCGGTTGACGGTATCGACGGCTGGACGCTGACAGTCACGGGCTCGCTGACAGGAATGTTACCCGCAGCTTGAGATTGTTTCGCGGATCGCTTCTTTCTGGGCATGGCCGACTTGGAAAGCTAAGCAGGACGTCAACTGAGAGGTTCCTTATATCAATGGGAGAACGACCAAATATAACACACCTCATGTTCAACGCTCCAACTTCAGTGGCGGTTCCGCAGTGGGGAACAGCTGCGGAGGAAGTCGATCGGTGTCGTAGTGGTCATACATGTTGAAGTGGGACATGAGTGTTAGAATAGTGACAATAGCACGCCAGAGCTTTGAGATGGTTGGAAGAGTGGTCAGAAGACCACGTCAAGCGGATTTTTTCAAGTTGAATCGCTAATGTACAGTCGACTTGACCTGCCCGAAAGGGGTTGAATACTTCTCTAATGAGAAAAGAGAAAAAGCCACTAAGCACTCCAAGAGAAATGAGGTGTAAGAAGCGGCCTCCACGCACCACATCTTCAAAAAAGTCGGGAGAGAGAGAGACACTCGAGAAACTCTCTCCAATCTCCGTCCTTTACAAAGCCAAGAAACCGTACTTCCCGCAGACGATTTCTGTTCGCACATACTCGCAGCTTCAGTATACTGCGGTGGTTCACGATGTGCGCTAGAACTTGGGCAGTCTGCCGTTTGTAACACTTGACCTCGTCGCACCGCAGTATTTCTGCGATGAAGCGAACAACAGGAATCCTCTTTGGAGTTCCGCAGTAAACTGTTGCACCTATCTCAGCAGTGGTTTACAATGCAAACTGTCTCTCATGGTATTGGTAACCACATCTGAGAAAGACGGTACGGACATCTGTCATCGATTCATGTAACGTTGCTTCCCTTGAATCCCTTCCGTTAAGGCCTGAATATAAGAAGAGTAAAGGTTTGAGTTCTTTCCAGTTGATGGGATGTTTTCGGGAAGGAAAAAGGCGCGTCGGCCTCTCTCTTGTCATGGAGAAAAGAGAAGAGAGACGGTAGAGTCTGGAGAAGACATTCAAACGGCTTACTAATACCCAAGATCTACGAAATCCTCATAACCCTAATTCGTCTCTCATCGAAAAGACCCAGAAAAAAAAAATCATTCTAAAAAAACATTGTCGCTACAAAGTCTGTACGAATACGATACAAAAGCCCTTTCCGTTCACCGGGCTTACCTAGCCCCGACAAATAAAAAAGTACCCTGTAATCCCCTCGCTGATAAGTAAACCCGCCGAACCGAAAGGGCCCCTAAACACAAGTTTCTACAAGCACGCACTCGAAAATATTACAAGATTGAGATCAACCATCGATACATAGATGCAGTCCCACACATCGAAAAACAAAAGAGGAGAAAACCATCTAAAAATGAGCTCCGAACGTATGTAGTGGCATCGAAGAACATACCAAGTTACAAAAAATACATCACCCTCCTCGTTCTCTCATTCAACGGCGCGAAATTGCTCTTGTAAAAATCCAAATGAAAATCCTCACTATCTCCAGAATGAGCAGACATCGTTTCGTGCATGTTGGGATCGTAATGGAATTTAGCTCGACGACAAGCCAGCTAGGTAAGGTATCCCCCCCAAAAAAAGAACAAAAACAAATGAAAAGTCAGAACGGGCCGAGAAGCGTCAGCGATGAGAAAAACGTACATCTGCGTCTAAAGATATCGCAAAGGCGTCGTCAACAAAAGGGCTTAGCGCTCAACTTCCAAAACAAACAACAAACTTACAATACACCGGAGCAGGAATCTTCACAGCTCGCGTTGCACGGGAGTAACAATGACACAAGGAATACCTATGTTTTTTAAAAAAAAACTAGTCACGACCCAGATCACCGATACAAGGATCAAAAGAAGTACGTACGATACTTCCTGTAGTCTGCAAGTTCGGAAGAACCGTGATGAAAAAAAAACACCATTCCAACGCAAAAAAACAAAAACTCACCTATCCATATTAAGCCCAAGATTCTCATCTTCAAGCACAGTATAATGACCCGGAACGCTAGCTATTCAAGTAAATTCAGACCAACCACCACGAATCAGACCTCAGCAACGAAAGAAAGAAGAAAGCAACTCACTTCCTTTAAGCCCAGCTTGAGATTGCAAATAAAAATCTCGATATATCGGGTGCGTAATGCCTAATTCCGGATTTCGCAACAATCAGTACTACTAGCCTTCCTAAAATAAAATGGCAAACGTTCAACTCACGTCTATCAACCACAAACCCAGACCGACAATTCCCGGACCTATCCGCATCTTGTCTATCTTCCGGGAAAAACCTAAAATGATGCCTTTTCCCAACAATGATAAAAGTTACTTTGGGGGAAGGCAGTCCAAGCTCTTTGTACTTTGTCATCGTAAGCTCTGTCATCCGACCCATTCATCATTTTCAGAATGTAATAGCGGAAAGGAAGCAAGCAAAAAAAAAGGAACCTTACGTTTTATTACCTGGAATTCCGCTTGTCTAACACGCTCAAATTCTCCTTCCGAAACGCCATCTCGGAAGACGTAAATACTTCCCGGCGGAAATTTGTTTCTCTTGTAAAAAGTCACTAATGCCACCTGCAAAGAAGAGGAAGAAAAGACGGAAGATAAGTTGAGTCCCAAAAAGAAGAGGAGAAGCAGAGGAACGGTGGATACCCGCGGTTAACTTACATCAAACATCTCGCCGTAATCTTGTATAGCCTCCATACGAGACTGTTGCACTCTCACAGACGCCACGTATCTAGCTGTCAGAGACGCCGTAAATAAAAACCGTCCGCAGTAAGATGAGTAAGCCGGCTTACTAGCTTTCGAATCGATAGAAGAAACCATCGAAGCAATAGAAGGCATCGTGCTCCCAGGAGCAGGATGGCTAACATCAGCTCCTGCAATTTTACATGATCAAAACCCTGAAAATGAAAAACGAAACGTGCGGATCCCTCACCGATAACCATCGCTCGAGTAGTCTCAAACATCCGGACTACGTTATCAGCAGAAAACCAATTGACTCCCCCGAGCTTGCCGTTGATTCTTCAAAAAAAATGTGGCGGTTTAGTCACCAAAAAAAAACACAAACGAGGTAGGAGGGAAGGTCTGACGGTTACCCACTTGAGAATCAAGTTATTCTGGTACTGGCTCCAGTTCATCTTCCTTCCCCCACCACCACCACCGTGGCCACCCCTACCGCCTCTTTGAGAATTATTTTGATCGAACAACTGCTCCCTCCACCGCTAGAGAGAGAAAAAAGAGAAGTTTTGAGTGTGGTACCGTTTCACGAACTTGTGAAAGGAATACAGGCCACTCACAATACACTGAGTTGCGATACCTTGAGTGATATCCCCGAACCGTTTGACTTGGTTATATATCTCTTCCGCTTCAGCAGGAAGAAAAGCCAGGATGAGGTTCGGCAAGTGTTGCTTTCCATGATATTGAAGAGTCTGAAACAGTAGAACAGTACGTTGACGTGGCCTCATTTCAAAAAAGGGCTGGTTTCGTACCTGTTCAACTTCTCCAGGTTTACCCTCTACGAGAGGCGAAACTTTCTTGATAGCTACAGAATTAGACACGGGTGATGAGTCGATCGGTGATATTTGGGTGGATTGAATCGAGAACTTACTCATCCCTGAGATAGAAAGGTATTAAGCACATCATGCACAACGATGATAAAAAGCAACAACCCACCTCTATCCTCCATCGTCTTGCACAACTCTCTGATAAAGTTGGTCATAGTATCCGTCGCGCGTACACCAGTAAAATTAACAACCATCATCTGAACCACCTCCGGTGCCATAAGTCGTTTATGCATGACATCCCACACTCCAGTACTGCCCGACTGTTCCATAAACCCAGATGGTTGATATCAGATATGAAAGAAAATATAACTGTCACGACTCACATTAAGACGAGCAAGGTCAAACTGCTCCCTCTCATTCCTTGCCCCAAATGCAATCGTCCGAGGTTCCAGAATCCGTGCTTCAACACTCATAGGCTGTCTATCAACTTCAATTTTTGCAGCCCTCAAAAACTCCGACTGCGAATGACCAAGTGACCCCCAAGCGCCTATAATCCTATCCAGTCTATCTCGAGGAGTTGGAGGCATGAATCTGTGCAACGCTGTGACTTGGTTTGGGCCGAGTTTGGGCTGTATGGCGTGGAAGACGGTCAACATCGGGTGCAATCGCTGTGATTTAGAATATCGCTCACCTTGTAAAGCTGAGTCTCCACGTGACAAACCGTAATGGGAAAATGCTCCCCCTGACCTATCTTAATCCCCAGCGCGCCCTTATAAACGTTGACCTTGTACTTGTTATAAAAATGTTCCGCTACGTTCGTCATACCCTCCGGCCCATCAAATTCAATGGCACCAACATCAGACACTAGGTCTTTGATAGGTCGAGCTCGCCGCTTCGGTTGACCTTCAATATGAACGGCAACCTTGAGACCTTTCAGGGCAGCCCTCAACTTCTTGAACTCGTGATGTTGTAGATGTAAAAGACCGGATGCGTCTCTACATCTAGCAAAGCTGCAGGCCGCTTGGACGAGTGGCTGACCGGGCATCCTTGAAAGAAGTAAGTCAACTAGTGGTAAGAATGAGAACAGTCCCTTACACGACTCCAGCAGTAACATCGACGTTGACGATGATTTCGTTGATCGCGGGACGAACGGATCTACAAAGAAGAGTGAGCCGGTGTAGTTCATTAAGAGATGCCACCTTCGCCTACTGGAAAAAACCATTCCAAAGTCTCAGTGGATCGATATCTCTGTTAAAACCTATCAGTGCACGGAGTGGTAAGTGTGTAGCTCGTGAGATTGCGATTGGAGCGACTCGCCAGGAGACCCGGTAGGTGGCACATAGAACGAGTTCCCTTTGTACAGACTGGCATCCCTATGTTCGACGTAAGATGCATGTTTGGTGGTGGAAAAGTGCAATGATACTTGCCGACGTGGCTGGGCCTGAACGAACATGTTCAACATATTCAAACAGCTGCCAGCGTCCGAAGTCTCATCTCGGAGACTGCTATCATCACGACCCTCCAAGAGTCCGCGCAGGAGGCTGGACGGGATATCAGAAAGTGGAAGGTGGCGAAATATGGTCATGTACAGCGCACCTGATGTTGACGGTCCTGACGAGGGCGAGAATGATCTTGACTGTCTTTGGTTTTCTCCTTTCGCTGTCCGCATCCAGAGGAACTCTATCGAACTGAAAGTATTTCACGACTTGAGGTTGTTCATTCCACCCTCGGGAAAAATCAAACTGACAGATATCGACGGGCCACCAAAATTGTACTGGACGAACGAGAATAGGTTGCCCTTGCCATCGAATGCTAGATGATTGAGTAGGGGAGGTTATTTGGACATGTTCGCCGCTAACGGAGATCCCAATCACGCACCTCCAAGGCTGGTAAAGATATTCGGGTAGAGACTCGTCTGCAATCGCTGAATGACCTCAATCCCTTTTTGCTTCGATATTTTTGGGACAACTCCGGACTTATTCGGCCACTCTGGTGTTATTGCTGAGCTACGTGAGACGGTACCCGGTCCAAATGGCTGTGAACGGACTTACAGACTAGAATTTGGGAATATGAGAAGCAGAATTGTAGCACAATATTCATACAAGCGTACCTGCATAATGATAAACCAGCGATTTACTGGACCAATTTAGACGAAAAGCATTGACAACAACTCTCGTAGGACGGCCAACTGTCCCAAATCGAGAGTCACCCATAAGTGGTGGTAGTGGTAGTAAAGATAGAGGCTCGATTGGGGAGCGGCTGCGGCAAACACGTGTTTCGCCGCTCAGGCTCCGCGATCTGTCACGTGAAGATTTGGTTTCGAGTCTCGACCGTAACTCGAAATTTGGCGGAATTTTTGAGAGATGGCAAGTTTTTCTCCTCAACTTATTTTTCCTGATGAAATTTACTTCGATATTTGCACGTCAGTCTGATGAATAGGTACTCTACCTATTCACTCGATGTTTTCTTCGCTTTCTGAAAGTTTTCGACCGTTTCCTGCGCGGATACTGACGATATAACCCTATAGGAACAACCAAACTCAAAGACTCCCTCCCATTGACTAGCGATGAGGACGGTAGACAGGAAAAGTGTCTGCTCCCAATAATATCTACCCACTGACGAGTTGGCAGGATGGATCTTGATGAAGGTGTGTCGTCTGTTGGCTACCAAGGTCTCCGAGATCTCATTTTGATACCTTCAGGACACATCCCATGCTACTCCCACCTTGCGGCCTCCAAATAATAACATTAGGAAGACCGCGCAGGTGGGGAGGGTAGTCGCTGGAAGGACACTTGCATGGGGGCCCGTACACATAACTTTGTGGTAGATGAACAGAAACTCTGTGGACACCTTATGTAGCTGTATCCCCAAGGGAGCGCGCGCATCCTACGTCAATGTGGCAGAAGAAGTGCATTTCTCTCTGTAGACCTTTTGAAAAAGATTTCCGCATAGTCAAGTTTCTGCTAATGAACTGGTGCAGGAAAGCGATGCATGCCGTTGGCGGACATCTCACGGCTTCAAAGACATCTCCCTTCCTCTCCCTCCAATCATGATGAAAAACTAAAAGACGCTTGCAGTGGATGGTGGCAGCCATCTTATCAAGACATCTACCGAACTGATACAAAGTCTTGCTTCAAGACTAACACCGGCTGTAACACCCGAAACTCGAGCGCCGCGTCGGTCAACTTCGATTGGCTCGTCGACAGAGTCACTATGGATATACAAGACTAATTAGTTTCCGCAGTCGAGTATCCTACGTCCATCCAATTCCGCATCTTCTCCCCATGTTTTATGACAATCCACAATAAACTGGTCGGAAAACACGAAAATCAAATCAACGGGGACATCAAAAAAAAAGACACCAAAGGAAAATCCTACCCAAATCCGGCCCAGCCAATGAAGGCAAAAATGGTATTCGCCCACAAAATACCAAAGTAATCTATCATCGGCGCAATTGCAGACACACCAATAGCCATCAAAAAGGCACGAAGACCACTATGCACACCCGTCAACTCAGTTGTCTAGAAGCACCGTGTCTCGTCAACATACTTGGTAGCAGCCACACTTTCAGCACTCCGTGAATGCATTATATCAACCACATACGCCGAACACGGACTCAGAACCATGTCTACCTAGAGTTACAAACGTTAAACGACTTTCAGTATATCGAAAGACACGAAAAGAAATACTCACCCCAAACCCGTTAAAGAAAAAACAAACCATGTTCAGGGCAAGCCCCAAACGCCCTGGTACGAAATGACTAATAACTCCAACCCCCAAGACCGACAACGGCACAAACACAGCTGCGCCCAACACGGTAGGTCTCAATCGATCTTCAGGACACCACACCCCACCACGCTTCTTCAGCATCCTTTTCAAAACTTGATCCGAAAGCCAACCTGCAAATGGCGCTCCAACTATAAAATTAAACTCGACCACACGTTAAAGCACAAGTACAGCTCAATCTCACCAAAGTTCCCCAGACCAATAGGTGCATAGAGCAGCCCAATGGCAGCTTGATTTTCTATTCCGTACCGTTTGGCCTAATAACCTGGAGTCAGTTTGATCGCGCCGCACAACGACAATGGATACCCACAATCGTGTAAGGTAAAGGGAGTAGCATCACTGAGAAATATGTTCCTTGTTAATACCTTTGCTGTATGCCTTTCAAAGTACTCACCATAATCCGTCATCAAGACGGTCCATCCAACAACAGACTGAGAGACAGTTGTCAATCACGATTCGTCGAATACCCAATAGGATGATGGGGAACAAACTTACTATAGCAACAATATTCAGGCTTCGGAGGAGCGTCAACGTCGCAAAGGGATTAGGAATCGTGAACGGAACATCATCGACATCCCTCCCCAATTCCGCCCTTTGCCTATCAACACCTCTGCTTCCCGGAAAACTCGTCTCGGACATGAACAACATAACAAACCCGAAACCTAATAATCCAGCTACAGCCAAACTGGCTTGCATCACTCGCCAAGATGCATAATGCGCAGCGAACCCTGTCAAATTCTTGTGTTGAAAGATAGATTCTCACGCCACGCTCAACGCCAAACTCACCTCCCACTACAGGCGCTAACGCCGGACCAATCAGACACGCCTAGACAATCCGACTGATTGAGTTTTTTTTTCAACTAAAAGAAGGCGAATATGTACTCACAGCGAAGAAAATACCCAACGCAGTGCCCCTCTCTTCAAGCTTGTACATGTCCCCAATGACAGCTGCACCTACCGATATCCCAAAAGAGACTCCAAACGTTTGAAAAAACCTCCAGACCATCAATTCTTCGATAGTTCTAGACATTGCTACACCGAGTGACCCAACAACTAGGAAAGGAAGCCCACATAGATACACCGGTCTTCGACCATCTAACGAAATGAAAAAAAATCAAGTCAAACTCGAGTGGAAACATCAAGAATAAGTATGCACAAAAACTCGAAAACGAAGCGCCGATAAAAGCACCGATCGCAGTAGCGAAAATGGCTACACTAACAGCAAGACTTTGAAAAGGGAGGTAAGGAGGTAAGCAAAATCAACGATCTGGACCAAGGAAACCAAATCACTTGCTTCACAACTTCCGAGGTGGTCTTCAGATCTTTCACAATGTCCGGTATTGACGGGAAGAACGATCCTGAAACAAACACTGCGACGACAATTGAACATAAGGTCCGAGGGAGAAAAAACCCAAAGACGTACGAGGAATGACACCGACGTATGAAACAATCGATACTATAACTGCTTTCTCTCTCCTCGAAAATCGTTCATAAATGATATTGTGCGCTTCCGATCCATCCTTCGTTAATGCTTCCACAGATTCTTGGGGGCTCAATAGAGTCGATTCGCTTGTAGCGCGACTCCCTCCAGAAAGAAGAGGTGTACGTTCATTCATGATCAAGAGATCGTGATATGTGGAGCCTTTTTGAAAGATTAGTTAGCCAAAGGATCGACCGAGGGAGGCAGACGAGTGGTGGGAGAAATAAACTGACTCACCGATCCGACGACGAAGCAAATATAACGGGTGTCCGCTTCCAGCATCAGAAAGTCCGTTTTCACCCTATCAAAAATACGTGACCCAATTCAATTTTTGAGGAAGATTATGTGGGCGCGATAAGCCTCACCTCGATGACTGCCACATTTCAGCGTCATTGATGTACACTTCCGACCGCAATACGATGGAAGCGGTTTGCAAGCAGTGAGCGAAAACGTTAACGTTTGCGGCGGAGACATATTGTGGGGAGTCCGATGAGGGTGGAGGACCAAGGTGAACCATCGCCTAAAAGCGTGTAGGACATTGCCGTTCCCACGCACTCGAATTCTGATGGGTTCTTTCAAGCCTCGAGATTGTCAATTACCATACAGCTCAAAACCCGGTATGTTTTATTTATTCATTGAAGGCGACGATGTGTTCCAGAAGACTCTTCACATCAACATTCCAACCCTGGAAAGTCGGAAGACCCTGAACTTTTTCTGTTTTCAGGCAGATCCGACACGGCATCAGGAAAAAGGGGTCAGACGTCCGCGTCAACGCGCGTTAGAGACACGTTGAGCAGTGTTGACGAACCGAGGCTTTGACGAACGTTAACGTTCAGGCTAAATCCAGCTGCGACACTGTGTCGGGGAGCGTCCTAGAGCGTTAGCACGAGTCATGTTGAAATGCCAGAGACAGGCCTTTTTTTCGACGTAAATACTTGGTCAAATAGGGATACTATGACCCAAACGTTGTATTAGTAGAAACAAGAGAAATACATGCGGCAAGGTATATATATATCGCCAAGAAACAATGGAGTGACTCCGTTCCAAGTGATCTTTCATGATTTTATCGAGCTACGTTGAAGCCACTACTGTTATCCACGATAAGCCATCAAAGTCTCATACTTCTCTTCTAGCAGGTGATCTTGCAGATCAAAATGAAACTCAAACCCCAACGCCGCACGACCCTCCTCCATAGGTACCAACGCAATCAGGAACAAGAATTGATCACTACCTCCAGCTTTCCACCTCTCAACGAGCTCGTCAAGCGATTCACCGACATTGACCCGCCACCCAAACTGTGCAAGAATCTCGTCTGGATCCATCAGAGCACAATCCGTCATATCTAGAGGCCCTTCTTGCCATTCGGCGCAGTCCAAGAATGCGATCGGGTTCTTCTCCAAGTTGGCGATCCACTGCTTCGTTTCGGAAAGTTTGTGACCTGCTAAGGAAGAGGACTGCAGGAATTCTATGAAGTTATACGCCTCCACTGCGAGCTTCGGCCAGTTTCGGTTGAAAAACTCCTCTGTTACAGGGTCAAAGCGCTCTCGAACTGTGGGGGGTAGTACTACATTTTTTCCATAAAAACTGAGCTTTATCAAGGTTAGAAATTGATATTTCATGAGTTACTCACACTTTTGAGAACTATTGTTGTGTTCGCGTTTGGCTTCTCCACTCATTTTTCCCACTTATCGATGAACCTGGGGTTTGATTTTTGTAAGATTGAACAGATCTGCGAAAATATGATATGTTTTCCCGTACAAGTCGTTCGAGACAAAATCGAGAACTGACCGGAGGGACAATCGCAGCTTGAAGCTAGGACGAAGTTTGGGTGGGTGTGTTTGATCAGGGTTAGCGAATCATCCACGAAGGGCTTATAACTGTGACGTCCAAAGCTGTTCACACGAAGTAAATGTTCCGAGTCGCAATTCCTTTTTACGTTTAAAAAAATGACCTTCAAGCCTGCCTGTCGTGTCACGTTCTTGGCCTATTATTGCCAGTTTCCGAGTTCAGCTGGGAAAAGGGACAATTATGTAACGTTTAGGAAATGAGCATGTTATGACTCGACTCATATCTAGTGTTGCTTATCGTTTTCTTGAACTTTGACCACCATCTATATCTTTACTGTCGTACCTCACTATTTTACAGAATAGACAGAGGTCTGTTGGCTAGTCCAGATTGAGGCCCTCCGCTCCCTTAGGTGTGTTACACTCTAAGTGATGGATATGATATGACTATGGAATCCTTCATGGTATCGAAGGGATAGACACTCGGTTGATGAAAGGGGAGAGAGGAGAGAGAGTAGGTCGATACTATGGTCGACCATGGAAGGATAGAACGAGATCAGAAATTTACGAAGTACGATGCACGGCAACACCGCAGACATAAAGTCCATGAGACAGAAGTGAAAAAAAGAAACTCAGCTAAAAGGCTCAAAGCTTGACTCCACTTAGCTCAAAAGGTCAAAGCTCAGATGTGAAGAGGGAAAAAAGAAGGAACAATTGACTTCTGAGTACATACTGTATATACAAGCCCTCCAAGACCAGATGTGTAGAATAAAGAATCTGTGTCAAAAGTCAAATTGAAGCAAAAGAAACCAATACATGCCGATTTGACCATTGAGACACAGAGGTACAGCTCATGTTAGTTACTTTATACACACAGCAATCAAGTGTCACAAAGTGTGTACTATTCTTATTTTCCTATGGTCTCTTTTCCTTTCTCCACGATACACAATATTACCCTCGTTTCATCTCTCGAGTATACCTTCATTCCACTGTTTTCTGTTACCTTCTGCTATGTTCTATCAGTTTCCACATGACACCAGGTCACGACATCATAGGTCACATGCCAGGTAGTATATATAGGACAACTTGTCACCTAGTCCCCCATCTTGACCTCTTTGTCTTGGGACTAGGTGCATATTTGTACTTTGTAGAATACTGGGTAGTATTGATCGTCTTTGTCTTGGGACTAGTCCTCGACTGTCGAGCCTCTGCTCCAGTCTCTGTGTGTTCACTACCAGCGCTTCACCACATTAGGTCAAGATCGTCTACTGCATGGGCACCCTTCCAATAAGGTTGTCTCTGCAGGCTGTACTGCTTCACCATGTCTCTGACATTTAGCGCATCCAGACCCGACTCTGAAGAAGAATCCAAACAAGAGAAAGTCGACTGCTCCGCATGACCACATGCATATGACGTTACTGACAACAAACATGTACACCTAACCACTGACAGAGAGTGGACCAGCTGTGACCAGAACGAGTGCCTGAACGCACTTGCAAACTCAGTCTCTGAACTGCACAACTTAATCAACAACGACGGTAGCGTTCTTGAATTTGACCGTTTCATCCCCATACTTCCACCATTACCACTGTCCCCACTTCCAATCCACCCACTTACCCCCAGTCTATCCAGAACCCCTGGACACTCTAGGCCCGGGTCCCGCATAGGTCGACACTCTAGACCCACATCATGTATTTTGCCTGAAGCTTCTCCCACACCCACATTACTACCTGTACCTCGTGAACCTTCTGTATCCCCATCCGCTCCTGTCATCAGTTCCAGGACCATCTTCTCCACACCAAATCCCGTTATCAACCCCAGAACCCCAGCTCCAGAACCACAACCGCCCACTCCACCCCCAATCATGAATAATGAGCAACTTGCCCACCTCTTAGAGGGCCTAAACACCGTCACCAATGCCCTGCTAATGCAGGCAACTCATTCAAAGGACATTATCAGCAAACCCGAAGCATTCAAGGGAGAAAAAGGCCACAACGCCAGGCAGTGGCTCAATCAGTTTGACAACTGGGCCAAGGAACAATCTGATTTGGTCAACAATGATCTGAAGAAGATCTGAGCAGCCCTGAACTTGATGGCATCCAAGGCCGGCGATTGGGCAAATCAATTCCTAACCAAGTCAAATGATCCTGCCAACACCGACCCAATTTTCAATGGCAGATGGGCTGATTTTACCACCGCTTTTAGGGGTCATTTCTCTTCTATCGATGAAGAAAAGCAGGCTGACCTCAAGGTCCTGAAGCAAGGACAGAACGAGTCTGTCTCGGACTATGCACAGGCATTCACAGAATTGGCCAGCCTCACCAAGCTCTCAGATTATGACCAGCGCCAATATTTCGTAGATGGACTCACATTGGAGATGTGGAAGTTGTTAGGATTGGCGTCAGCAGTTGCTACAACAGAGCCGAGGGACCTTAGCAAGCTCATTGCAAGGGCGAACAAGTTGGATATCAGTATCAACAACTCAGCCCTGAACATTGGAAGAGGAGGTGCTCGAGCACAGTCCAGCAGCGGAGGGGGAAGGGATCCAAACACCATGGATGTCGACGCTACCTTGACCTCGACCTGGAGGACCAGCACCAGGGAGGAGTTTGTGAGATGAATGAAGAATAGGTGCTTTGGCTGTGGTGGCCTGCACCTCAAGAGGGACTGCAACTGTGCATGAGGAGCTACATGCAACTACTGCAAGAGGGTGGGTCATCTGGAACAGGTCTGTCAGGACAAGTTCATGGGGAAGGAAAGAGGGAGAGGATTAGCTGGAAGGGGCTGCCAACATATCGCAGCGACAAACATGGAGGAGAATTTCTCACTCTTCGACAAGGAAGGAGGGAGTCACCATTCTCTGAACGACCCTATCACCACTGTTGCATCCATCTCATCCCTGGTGCCCAGCAGCTCGACTGTAACTCTAGACAGTCAGGGACAGCTCACTGCCCAGATTGCTCAGCTCAATAGCCTTCTGGCCAGCCTCAGCTCCATCGTTAACAAGCCACAGGGTTTTTAGGAAGGACGCCTGTCTCAGCTGCAACAAGAGCATCCCGAAGTTCGATTGTAGTATGCCCTTCTTCAAACTATGACTTTATCTCCTCATGTACCATAAACACAACTCGTGAATGTACACCATTATCCTCACATTTCTGAGTATGCATGAAGATTGAGAACGGAAGACTACAAACGACAACAGCGGCCATGGTGGATAGTGGAGCAACAGGCCTATTTATGAGTAAGAGGTTCGCAGAAGAGAAAAATTTGGGGAAGCTTCAGTTAAAGAAGCCGATACAGGTGTTCAACATTGATGGTACCCTTAACCAGGCTGGCAGTATACAGGAGTTTGCACAGCTGGCAATAACGGTGGATGGATGTCACGAAGTGCGTACTATTTTCATCTATCTTCATATGATCTCTTTTCCTTTCACTACAATACACAACATCATCCCTGTTTCATCTCTTGATTCTATCTTTATTCCACTGCTTTCCGTTATCTTCTGTGATGTTCTACCAGTTTCCACATGATACCAGGTCACGATATCATAGGTCACATGCCAGGTAGTATATATAGGACAACTTGTCACCTAGTCCCCCATCTTGACCTCTTTGTCATTGGGACTAGGTGTGTATTTGTACTCTGTAGGATACTGGGCTGTATTGATCATCTTTGTCATTGGGACTAGTTATCAACTGTTGAGCCTCTGCTCCAGTCTCTGCATGTGTTCACTACCGGCGCTTCACCACATTAGGTCAAGATCCTCTACTGCATGGGCACCCTTCCAATAAGGCTGTCCCTGCAGACCATACCGTCACACCACGTCTCCAACGTTCAGCGCATCAAGACCCGAATCCGAAGAGGAGAAAGTTGACTGCTCCACATTACCACATGCATACGACGTTTCTGATAACGAGCACGTATACCTAGCCACCGATAGAGAGTGGGACAGCTGTGACCAAAACCCGTGTCCTAATGCACTTGTAAACTCTATTTCCAAACCGCAAAACCTATACGACAACGACGGTAGTATCCTCGAATTTGGCCGTTTTATCCCAGTACTCCCACCGCTACCACCGACCCCACTTCCAGTTCTTCCAGTTACCCCCAGTTTATCCAGGACCCCCGGACACTCTAGGCCTGGGTCCCATGTAGGTCGACACTCTAGACCCACATCATGTATTTTGCCTGTAGCATCTCCCACACCCATATTACTACCCACACCTTGTGGACCTTCTGTACCCCCGTCTACCCCTGTTACCACCCCCAGAACCATTTCCCCCATACCAAATCCCATTGTTATCCCCAGAACCACAACCACCTGCTCCACCCATAATTATGAACAACGAACAACTTGCCCATCTCTTAGAGGGCCTAAACACCATCACCAATGCCCTGCTAATGCAGGCAACTCGCTCAAAGGACATTATTAGTAAACCTGAGGTGTTCAAGGGAGAGAAGGGGCACAATGCCAGGCAATGGCTCAATCAGTTCGACAACTGGGCAAAGGAACAGTCCAACCTGATCAACAATGATCTGAAGAAGATCTGAGCGGCCCTGAATCTGATGACATCCAAGGCTGGTGATTGGGCAAATCAATTTCTGACCAAGTTGAATGACTCTGCCAACACCGACCCGATCTTCAATGGCAGATGGGCCGATTTCACCACTGCATTTAGGGCTCATTTCTCTTCCATCGACGAGGAAAAGCAGGTGCTGGCTGATCTCAGAGACTATGATCAACGCCAATACTTCGTAGAAGGGCTTACGTTAGAGATGCAGAAATTGGTAGGGCTGGCATCAGCAGTTGCTACAACTGAGCTGAGGGACCTTAGCGAACTCATCGCTAGGGTGAATAAATTGGATATCAGCATTAACAACCCAGCCTTGAACATTGGAAGAGGAGGTGCCCGAGCACAGTCTGGTAGTGGAGGAGGAAGGGATCCGAATGCTATGGATGTCGACACCACCTCAACTTCGACCTGGAGGGCAGGCACAAGGGTGCTATGTGCAATTACTGCAAGAGGGCGGGCCATTTGGAACAGGTCTGTCAGGACAAGTTCATGGGAAAGGAAAGGGGGGGAGGACTAGCTGGAAGAGGTTGCCAATGGATTGCTGCGACTAACACAGAGGAGCACTTCTCGCTCTTTGACGAGGAAGGGGGGAGTCACCGCTCTCTGAACGACCCCACGACCACTGTCACATCCACCTCATCCCTGGTGCCCAGCAACCCGACAGCAGCCCTAGACAGTCAGAGACAGCTTACTGCCCAGATCGCTCAGCTCAACAGCCTTCTGGCCAGCCTCAGCTCCGTCGTCAACAAGCCGCAGGGTTTTTAGGAAGGACGCCCGTCTCAGCCGCAACGAGAGCATTCTGGAAGCCAAATGTAGTATGCCCATCTTCAAACTATGATTCTGTATCTTCATGTACCATAAACATGACTCACGAATGTACACCTACTTCATCACATTTCCGAGTACACATGAAGATCGAGAATGGGAGATTACAAATGACAGCGGCGGCTATGGTGGATAGTGGAGCAATGGGCTTGTTTATGAGCAGGAGGTTCGTAGAAGAGAAAAATTTACAGAAACTTCAGTTAAAGAAGCCAATACAGGTGTTCAACATTGACGGTACCCTTAATCAGGCTGGCAGTATACAAGAGTTTGTGCAGCTGGCGATAACGATAGACGGACACAAACACTGGGTGGATTTTCTGATCACGGATCTAGGCAAGGAGGACGTAATACTGGGGCTACCCTGGCTAAGGCAGTTGAATCCAGACGTAGACTGGTCGAGAGGATTGCTATCAATTAGGACCCACAGAGTAATGATAGAGGACGTACCAGATAGAGAAGAGGGAGCCATTAGTGGGACGACTCTTGGCAAAGGGGTACTAGAGGACACTCAAGATGACACAGGGAAGGAAACTTTGCATCAGGATGATGGACGTAAAGGGCAGGAGGAGACAGAGGAGAGACAACCACGACTCTGTGTTCTCAAGGCCAACTGAGCACTTTGTCAGAACTGGCTGAAGCAGGGGATTATTAAGGATGTGAAGGAACAGGTCTGGATTGCAGCAGGATACACGTACTCCCAACAACTCGCAGAAGCGGCACAGAAACTCAAGCCAAAGAAGACGTTTGAGGAGATGGTCCCTGAGCATTATTGGGAGTACAGCAAGGTCTTTTCAGAACAGGAATCAGAACGGTTGCCGGCACACAAGCCATGGGATCATGCTATTGAGTTCACTCCTGGGGCTCCAGAATCGCTTCATACAAAAATTTACCCTATGTCCCCAGTAGAACAGGAAGAACTTGACTGATTTATTGAGGAGAACCTACGGAAAGGATACATCCGACCTTCCAAGTCACCCATGGCATCTCCGGTGTTCTTCGTAAAGAAGAAAGATGGAAAACTACAGTTCGTACAGGATTATCGATGGCTTAATGAGTTTACGGCCAAAAACTGGACACCACTCCCACTAGTATCAGACATCATCAACCGACTCCACAACGCAAAATACTTCACCAAGTTCGACGTAAGGTGGGGTTACAACAACGTATGGATTAAGGAGGGAGATGAATGGAAGGCAGGGTTTGCAACAAATCAAGGGCTGTTTGAGCCAATGGTCATGTTCTTCGGTCTTACCAACTCCCCGGCTACATTCCAATCCTTGATGAACCTCATCTTTGCTGATCTTATTGTGGCAGGGAAGGTAGCGGTATACCTGGACAACATCCTGATTTTTAGCTCGGACTTATCGGAACACCGTCACGTGGTTAAAGAAGTCCTCAAATGGCTCCAGCAGAATGACTTGTACCTCCGACCTGAGAAATGTGAGTTCGAGAAGACGGAAGTGGAATACCTGGGTTTGCTGATAAGCGAGGGGAGAGTATGTATGGATCCAGTGAAGGTAGCTGCAGTGCGAGATTGGCCAACGCCGAAATCAGTACGCGACGTCCATGGATTCTTATTCTACAGACGTTTTATCCAGGACTTCTCGAAGATCGCATGCCTGCTCAATGACTTAACACGCAAGGACGTCCGGTTCGATTGGGGAACACAACAACAGGCAGCATTCGAAGAACTACAGACGGCATTCGTTTCCGCACCTATTCTTGCCCTATGGGATCCAGATAAACCAACCCAGATGGAGGTGGATGCCTCTGGCTATGCTACAGGGGGAGCCCTCATGCAACAGCAGGAAGATGGTACATGGCACCCAGTAGCGTATCAATCAGCTTCAATGCAACCAGCAGAAAGGAACTACCAGATCTATGATAGGGAGATGTTGGCGATCATAGAGGCCCTGAAGGACTGGTGCTACTTCTTGGAGGGTCTCTGTGGTGAGTTCGAGATCATTTCTGATCATAGTAACTTGGAGTACTGGCGAACTGCACAGGACCTCACACAACACCAAGCTCGCTGGTCCCTTTACCTATCCAGGTTCAATTTCTGGCTGGTACACCGTGCAGGGAAAAGCAACACTCAGGCTGACGCACTATCGCAGATGTCACATCACCGCATTCAAGATCATGAGGACAATCGGCAACAGATTGTGCTTTCACCTGATCGGTTTCACAAGATAGCTGCCTCCACCCTGGTCAATCCCCTAGAAGGACGGATCCGTCAAATGTCAGAGAAAGAAGCTGAAGGATTGGAAGGATTGAAGAAGCTGAAGGAGGGAGGCCTGAAAAGGCTGGCAAATGGATTACCAGAATGGGAGGAGGACAACGGTTTG
This sequence comes from Marasmius fiardii PR-910, assembly GCA_014904975.1. Taxonomy (NCBI): domain Eukaryota; kingdom Fungi; phylum Basidiomycota; class Agaricomycetes; order Agaricales; family Marasmiaceae; genus Marasmius; species Marasmius fiardii. The sequence continues at coordinate 23,417 of MU127818.1, forward strand.
GTGTATCACCATGGCAGAGTTTACGTACCTCCAGACAAGGAATTGCGACGAGACGTGCTTCGACAGTGTCATGACTCCCCATTGGCAGGACTCCCAGGACTCCACACAACTTATGACTTGGTGACATCTCACTTCTGGTGGCCAACAATATGGTCGTTCATGGAGAAGTATGTGGAGGGGTGTGACACCTGCGCACAGAAGAAGTTACAGCGGCATCCACGGGCGGTAACCCATCCACTGGACGTACCAACAGGGATCTGGGAGGAGGTAGGAGTAGATCTGATCACACAGTTGCCAAAGTCAGATGGGTACAACACCATCTTGGTTTGCACAGACTTATTCAGCAAGCAGATTCACGCTATCCCCTGCATGACCAGCATCACCATGGAAGAGGTAGCAGACCTCTACTATCGAGAGATCTTCTGACTTCACGGGCTACCCTTATGCTTTGTGTCAGACTGTGGGCCCCAGTTTGCAGCGATGGTTATGAGGAAGCTTCTGAAGCAGTTGGGTATCAAGAGCGATTTGACATCTGGATATCACCCACAGGCAAACAGACAGACAGAGTGGGCCAATCAAGAAGTGGAGAAATACCTCCGGCTATATGTGGGGAGGAGACAGACAGACTGGGCGAAACACCTTCCAATGGCGGAGTTTGTCATCAACTCCAAAACTCACTCTGCACACGACCTCTCCCCATTTGAGGCAGTATATGGATACCAGCCCCTATTCAACATCCCAGTGGGACAGCGTACAGGACGGAAGGAGATAGATGAACAGATTGAGGTGTTGAAGGAGTTGCGGAAGGACATGCAAGCAGCACTGGAAACGGTGAAGAAGGAACAGAAGGCAGCATATGAGAAGGGGAAGAAGGAAGCTCATACGTTCAAGGTTGGAGACTACATATGGTTGGACACCAAAGATATAGACCTGAAAACACCAAGTCGCAAGCTCTCAGACCGACAGCTGGGGCCATTTGAGGTATTGGAACACATAGGGGACCTGGACTACCATTTGAAGCTCCCTTGGGGGCGACATCGAATCCATCCAGTCTTCCACATCGATAAACTTTCTCCCTGGCGCAGCAACAATAATTTCCTGGGAGCTGGCAGAAAATGTGGCAAATGCTCAGGAACTGGTGGAAGAGTTTCACGCAGAGCATCCAGATGCTGTGGGGGAGTCAGATGTACCGGTGCCGAAGAAGAAAAAGAAGAAGTCGAAGCGATAACCATCGAGGACAATGGTCTTAGAAGGGGGGTAATGTCACAAAGTGTGTACTATTCTTATTTTCCTATGGTCTCTTTTCCTTTCTCCACGATACATGATATTACCCTCATTTCATCTCTCGAGTATACCTTCATTCCACTGTTTTCTGTTACCTTCCACTACGTTATATCAGTTTCCACATGACACCAGGTCATGACATCATAGGTCACATGCCAGGTAGTATATATAGAACAACTTGTCACCTAGTCCCCCATCTTGACCTCTTTGTCTTGGGACTAGGTGCATATTTGTACTTTGTAGAATACTGGGTAGTATTGATCGTCTTTGTCTTGGGACTAGTCCTCAACTGTCAAGCCTCTGCTCCAGTCTCTGTGTGTTCACTACCAGTGCTTCACCACATCAAGTAGATATGCTGCTCTTAACCTGCAAATTCTGTACAGATTGAGAACACCTCATTCTCAATCTCTTTGCTTCCCAGTAGACCCAAAACCTGAATACCAATCCCAGAAATGATGATAGTCTCTCAACAACTCAAATATTGAGTGGGCTTACTACCAGTTGGTTTAGGTAAAGGCACAGAATCCCAGGCTCTTTCCAGTTCTCCACTTGTTACTATTCTTTGGGTGAGCTAAAAGAGGTAATACCTGTCAAGAATTTCAACAAGAAATGGATGTCCCCCATTGATCTGACGTTTCTAGTAAACCTTGTTTTTGACAGCTGTTGGCATCTATGAGATGGCTAGCCTTTTTGTTTGTGCTTACATTTGCCTGCTGCACTTGACTGACACATGCAGCAGTGGAGAGAGAGATGAATGTTTGGGGTGATTGTGGAATGCAGTTTCAACTCCTGCATTCCCAGAAAGTCATGTTGGAACCTTTCATATCTGACCCTGTAATTGACAAGATAAAAGAGGGTCATTGTTAGGGCTGCAACCCTGTCACTGTGGGACTGGGTACATTACTGGTACATACCTCTTATAGACTCAAGGAGACAGAATTACAATATTGCAGTACATGAAGAGACAGTGAGAGTCAGTGAGAGTCAGAGAAATATTCAAAGTCTAAGCAGAAAGAATCATACAGGGCTAATACTCATCAATGCCAGTAAGAAAACAAGTGAGTTGCTCTTGCCCTTCTATAATAAGAGTTTATATCTCTGAGACTAGCTCTTTACTATATGACTATGATGATATTTCTGAGATCAAGGACATGGTCCTGTACCAGCTCTTGAGCAGTTAAAGGTAACCAGCTGACAAAGAGAAGTTCAGCTCTTATTGAGGAGAAGTAAACTTTAGCCAAAGTCCCATATTTGCAAATGAAGACACCATAATCTGCAGATGTGAGCACAATATCCAGTACCTGTCATTGTATAGTTGGGCCAGAGCACTGTTTAGGTGGATTTTTGTGTCTACCATGAGAAGTTTCAAAACAGGCCGGAATATCAAATAGCATTGAGTAAAGACATGCAGGAGGAATCTATTCTACCCTTTTTAATAACAAAGCCCTCCTAGAATTCTAGAATAGCAGAGTGACAGGGAATAGCAAGCAAATGGTTGTAGATTGGAATTAATCCTAGTTGCTGAAACACTAGCACTTTGAGAAGAAGGAATTTACTGAGAGTGACACATTTATAACTTACTAAGCTGGTTCTTGAAAGTATGAAGTTTCTTCTAGAGCAATATATGTAAGAGGATTTGAGTAATGGGAATAATCATCAATTTAAAAGTTATCTCCCAGAGATTTTGTTTGAATCCATCTGAATAAAACAAAGCTGAGTGATGCACATACCCTGATGGATTAAAAAGTATCATCTTCAGGTGTCTTGAGGAATGTTGATAAAAAATATGATGTTTTGGATACAGAAATGTGGAAGTTAAGCCTTAATGTAAATGTAGGGTCACAGGCAGTACAGATCACCAAGAAAAGGAGGTTCTGAAACTCAAGTTATAAAAGCTCGAGGCAGCAGCTATCTCTGAAATCCTCCTGAAAGAAGTGAGGCCTTGAAGGAAGTATAATAGTGAGTATTGGGTAGAATCTCAGGTTGTACACTTACAGACATGATCCTATCTATGGACTGTAAGAAATCTTGTCCCTACAGTAATATTTTAAGCGTATTACAAGCATATTACTGTTAGAGACATCTGTGTATAGGCCAGACTATGAGAAACCCAGAGTCTGAGTTGCTCATAGTTATGTCTCTGTAAGAGTGAGTCCTTAGTGTGTCGTGCAGGCAAATTTGTGGTTCATGCCTGTAGTGAATAGGTCAATTCCTACTGTAGAGACCTCCCTGCAGTGATGTTTTTGAGGTTTACTATAGGAGTGTCCTACAGACAGGCACACACATGAGTGTAGACACATTATCAGCAAGCACATCAATCTGTGATTGCCTGAACTTGGGCTGCAAGGAGCTGGCAGCAGCTGAGTGATACTAGATGCTTGTGATTGCCAATTGTCTATTTTATCTCAGACTGCATTTTCAGCACTCAGCTGTCCCTTCCAAGGTGAAGTGCCTTGTAATTTTCTTATGGTGTACTTATGCATATGTCCTGGATTTTCTTCTTTCAAATTGATTTCATTTGAATTTCATCCATTATCATCAAATTATTGCTAGTGTAACAACTGGTGCCCTACCCATTATATAAACAATAATACCAGTGGGTAACCCCCATCTGTTTCTGTTCTTTGATGCTGTGGATCATTATCTTCATACATTAGACATTATCATGATTCATGAAAGGATTGGTTCAACATTTTCCTAACCCTTTAGCTTTCCCCTTCCCCCCAGCTTGCCCAGGCCTGCTTTCATCGAGCAGCAGGGTGGGAGTTTTGAGAAATGGTAAGTTGCTCTCAGCTTATTTTTCTCTGATGAATCATTATCCAGTGCTACATATGGAACTGTAACACCCGAAACTCAAGCGCGTCGGTCAACTTCGACTGGCTTGTCGGAGTCACTATGATTAGTTAGTTTCCGCGGTCGAGTATCCTACATCCATCCAATTCCGCATCTTCTCTCCATGTTTTATGACAATTCATAATAAACTGGTCGGAAACACACAAAAAATGAATCAATGGGGGACATAAAAAAAGATATCAAGGGAAAATCCTACCCAAATCCGGCCCAGCCAATGAAGGCAAAAATGATATTCGTCCACAGAATCCCAAAGTAATCAATCATCGGCGCGATCGCAGATACACCAATAGCCATCAGAAAGGAACGAAAACCACTATACACAGCGTCAACCCAGTTATCTTAATCAGTTGAATCGTGTCTCGTCAACTTACGTGGTAGCAGCCACACTTTCAGCACTCCGTGAATGCATTATATCAACCACATACGCCCAACACGGACTCAAAACCATGTCTACCTGGAGTTACAAACGTTAACCAGTTTTAGTATAACCAAAAAAGGGCACGGGAAAAATGGAATCTCACCCCGAATCCATTGAAGAAAAAACATATCATGTTGAGGGTAAGCCCCAAACGCCCTGGTACGAAATAGCTAACAACCCCAACCCCCAAGACAGACAACGGCACAGACAGCGCTGCGCCCAACACCGTAGGTCTCAATCGATCTTCAGGACACCACACTCCACCACGCTTCTTCAACATCCTTTTCAAAACTTGATCCGAAAGCCAACCTGCAAAAGGCGCTCCGACTATGGAAGCCTATTAGAGTCGACGCACGTTGAAGCACAAGTACAGCTCAATCCTCACCAAAGTTCCCCAAACCAACAGGTGCATAGAGCAACCCAATGGTAGCTTGATTTTCGATTCCGTAACGTTTTGCCTAACCCAGAGCCAGTTTAATTGCGCTGCACAAAGATGATCGATACTCACAGTCGTGAAAGGTAAAGGGAGTAGAATTACTAATAAATATGCTCCTTGTTAATACCTTCAATCTGTTCTGTATGCTTCTAGTACTCACCATAATACGTCATCAAGACAGTCCATCCAACAACAGACTAAGAGACAAGTGTCAATACAACAATCGATGATGGGGAACAAACTTACTATAGCAACAATATTCGGGCTTCGAAGGAGCGTCAACGTCGCAAAAGGATTAGGAATCGTGAACGGAACATCATCCCTCCCCAATTCCGCCCTTTGCCTATCAACACCTCTGCTTCCCGGAAAACTCGTCTCGGACATGAACAACACAACAAACCCGAAACCTACTAATCCAGCTACAGCCAAAGTGGCTTGCATCACTCGCCAAGATGCATAATGTGCAGCGAACCCTGTCAAATTCTTGTGTTAAAAGATAGATTCTCACGCCACGCTCAACGCCAAACTCACCTCCCACTACAAGTGCCAACGCCGGACCAGTCAAACACGCCTAGGCGATCCGACTGATTGAGTTTTCAAACTAAAAAGGGGAATATGTACTCACAGCGAAGAAAATACCCAACGCAGTGCCCCTCTCTTCAAGCTTGTACATGTCCCCAATGACAGCTGCACCTACCGATATCCCAAAAGAGACTCCAAATGTTTGAAAAAACCTCCAGACCATCAATTCTTCGAATGGTTCTAGACATTGCTACATCGAGTGACCCAACAATTAGGAAAAGAAGCCCACTCAGGCACACCGGTCTTCGACCATCTAGCAAAAAAAAAAATCAAGCCAAACTCGGGTGGAAAGATTAAGAATTACTCGAGAATGAAGCACCGATAAAGGGACCGATTGCAGTAGCGAAGATGGCTACACTGACAGCAAGACTTTGAAAGGGAGGTAAGGAGATCAAACGATCCGGACAAGGAACGGATCACTTGCTTCACAACTTCTGAAGTGGTCTCCAAATCTTTTGCGACATCTGGTATTGATGGGAAGAAAGATCCTGAAACGAATACTGGCACGATGATAGAGGAAATTGAGCATAAGATACCGAGGGAGGAAAAACCAATTGCAAAAGTCGTACGAGGAATTACACCGATATATGAAACAATCGATACTATGATTGCTTTCTCTCTCCTCGAGAAACGTTCGTAAATGATATCGTGCGCTTTCGATGCATTCTCCGTTAAATTGTCCGGGGATTGGCTTCTGGAGGCTAGTGATGCTTCCACGGACTCTTGGGGATTTAATAGAGTTGATTCGCTGGTAACGTGAATCTCTCCAGACAGAAGAGGTGTATGTTCGTTCGCCATCCCAGAAACCGTGATATGTCGGGGAGTCAAATTTCTTGAGCCTTTTTGAAAAATTAGTTAACCAAATCGACCAAGGTCGGAGGCAGGCGAATGGTGGGGGAGGTGAACCGACTCACTGATCTGGCGACCAAGTGAATATTGATACTGATAACGATTGTTCGCTTCCACTAGCACAAAAATAAGTGACCCAATTCGGTTTGAGGAAAATCATGTGGAGTCGCAGATGGTATGCAAGACGCGATCATGGCAAGCCTCGCCTCGAAGGCTGTCACATTTTGGCGCATCGTCGAGGTAGATCTCCGACCGCAATACAATGAAAGTGGTTTTGCAAGTGCGTGAAGCGTTTGCGGCGGAAGGATCGTCGGGATTCCGATGTTGTGGAGGACCGAGGAGGGCCTATTCGGCTGCCCGAAAGCGTGCAGGGCATTGCCGTTCCCACGCACCCGAATCTGATGGTTCCTTCAAGCCTCGAAGTTTTGACTACCGTATAGCTCAAACCCGGTATATTTCGCTCATTGAAGTAGACGAGGTCCTAGATCAAGACTCCAGAAGACTCTTCACATTCCACGGTCAAAGCTGGGGACCTTGAAGTGTTCTTTTCAGGCAGATCCGACACTCCGTTCCAACGTGATCTTTTGTGACTTTATCGAGGGTGTTCCCTCGCTATCAACATCCGGCGGGACGAGTTTCCCTTTCCTGGATGTATACCGATGACGAGGACCCAGAAAGGTTCTGCACAGCAGAGGTAATTCTGTTTCCAGCTTTTCTCTACCGTTCGTTAAGCTCGCAGATCCGACCACACTTCTAGAGGATTCAAGAATTTAACCAGATCAAGGGGCAGCGGTTTAGCCGGTTTCTTTGAAGCCCTCGGAGAACCCGGTAGAGGTATTTTATATTTCTCCAGAACGGCACACTCATCGTGCGCCGATATACTCTAAATAGGCACGTACTTGTCGGAAGTCCTTCTGTATCCTGCGGGGTCCTCTAAAGGGATTTAAACTTATTCTGATTCTAATTCTCTGCTGTTCTTCTTAATTCGTGAGTTGTGGAGGTGAGTACATACCCCTACACCCTCTGTCTCCGAGTCGACAGCTCGACATTTGCAATTGCCCTTTTCTTTCAGATATAACCGTGCATCTATGCTTCAAGTCCTTCGGTCTATGTTGTCCACCCTCATTTGCCTCCACCACATTGCCTCCATTCCCACAGTCATTTCGCAGTCATTCCCATGTGAAACTCATTCTTCAAGCGTCAGAAACCAACCGAGACGAGTCAAAAAACAAATGAGAGTGTCCTTCGTCCCAATAATTGCGTGAGCTCGATAAATCCAACTCTTCAGCTTGTCCTTGAGGTTCACATGGACTTTAATGGCAGGAACTTGATCGAGGACCAGCTAATTGGGATGGTAATACGTTTCTCATGGAATTTCCTGGAAGAAATGGTTGATAAGACTTGTACTATGCAGACGAGTGCATCTTTGAGCTGTCGGTTGTGCTGCATAACGGGGTTGTAGGACTCACTTGCCTGTGCGCCCGAATCCGGAACTTTTTGGTCGTGCCCTCCAACTGGAAAGCGGCCTCCGGAGTGTCATTTGGCGAGATACCACTCTTATTCCACCGTGTCCGGTTCCTGTAAACAAAAAAAAAAGAGCATAAATCCAATAGTAAAAAATTCCGATTAATTGTCAAAAAATCCTCACCAGGTTGAATTTTGTCGCCGGCATCATGATGTTCGAACCACTGTCATCTGTCCTGGCGACCTGCCAAATCAAACGGACTGTCAACAACAACGATGACACTACTGACCGAGGGTGGGCCGATTTGGCAGTGGTACGACGCGAATGTTTCCAAGAACTGAGCACATTGATGTCATATTTGATATGTTGAGAAACAGAACTCGATCGCGGACCCGCCGCGGAGTAGCGGAGCAGTGAAACACGGTCACGTGGACACTGTATGGGACGTCCCTAGGAATGCTCGACGAAGTTCCCGTACTAAGTAATTTGTAGAGAGCCATATGAAAATATACGCGGCGAAAGAGCTAACTTTGTGATAGGCTTCAATTGATCAAAACCTCGATGGATACAAGTCCTTTGATTTGGCCGCGTCGCGTCGCGGTCGCTTCCTTGTTCAAAGTCCTCGGTAAACTCAGAGAATTTTCTTGTCTAGCTTTCCAGATTGTGGTGCCAAATATGGCTTCATATAAAACTCGCTTTCTCCACGGACATACCCCAAAAGCCAGTTATGGTTTATGAGCGATGAGATCAAACGATAGACAGACTGAGATTACCTCATGTGGCCTCCTCGAGTGGCTTAAAGGAATATGACGATCGACCCCCAACGATCCTCAGGCTCTGTTTGAAGATAGAGCGATCTGATCTCGCTCATGATATGGAGTAAGAACAAAGGGAAACAGAGAAACAACGTGCAAGCGAACATCTTCGAACGCAAGGGCGGCGTAATTTAAGGCGTTACATCGACGATCTTTGCCTGGCTTCTTGTAGATTGTATTCAATTTTACCCTTCATAACATCGTAGACTCCTTGGATAGGAGTATCTCCCATCAGCCGATGCATCATAAACATATCCTCGTCTCACGATTACGCCAGCGACAGACCAACATGACGAGTAGCCCAACCAAAGGAGACGTCACAAATGAGCACCCTCCTCGTACCTTCAAAGGTATAAAAGCCTGCTGGTAAACCCTCAGAAGAAACTATCAAACCATCAGTCAAAACCCCAATCTACCAAAGACCATCTACTCTCATCTACTCAACCGTTACTTCTTGCAATCATGTCTCCCACCCACGACCAATCTACTGAACAATCCTACAAAGTGCGTCCAATCCTCCTCCACCTTCTTCTGCGGAGCACGCTCTGATGCTTCTCTGTTCACTCTTCTAGCCCGGAGACCGCGTCCAATACCAAGCTATCGGCGGCGGGAACGTTGAAAACTCTACCACCACCGGTGAAGTGGTCGATGTCGTCGACAGCAAGAAACCTGCTGGAGAAGCTGGAGTCACCGTCAACGTGTGTCTTAACAGAAATCAAAGCTACTTTTGTCTGACTAACCACACGGGGCGCTGTATAATAGGCCTCCAAGGACGACCCTCGCTTCGTTATTCGTAACGACAATGTGAGTCCCTCTCTATTGCTCTACGAAATGCATCAAATTCTGACAAATGGATCGTTCAGACCGGCAAGGAGACGGCCTACAAGGGTGCCAACATTAAAGGCTCGGCCGACGAGTAATTGCCTTCATTAGCGTAGAGTCAATTGTGCCATTTGTACCAGCCTTTTGAAATCAACCTGTCCCTTACCTACACTGTTTGCGTTGTCTTGTGCGCCATTCAATTCTGGTCTCGCACATACATATTCAAGATTCGCATAAGTAGCTTCACCCAAGCGCATCCGTACTTGTCCCAAAGCTTCAGGATTTAAGATTATGGCGTTGTACGACACGTTGTTTTCGAATAATTGACTCGCCAAAATTGAAGACGAGGAGATGAGTAGCTGGTACCTGCCTCCGACGAAAAGGCTTGATCTGGCTGGTCCTATGGTTCACGCGTTCAAGTTAGAGTCGTAGGTTGCATCCTATAAGTAGGCGCAGACTACAGTTAGATCGAACAACGTCATCGACTCCTAGAATCTTTGGCCGCTGTACAAGTTATGGTAGCGTCGCACGATAGTGGTGGATGGTATTGAATCGTGTATCCACTGTAAAAAAGCTCGCGCACAACAGAGGTTACACTGGGGACATGCAGTACTACTGAGGAAGTGCAAACATGACGTGGGCTACGAATTTCGAACAAAATTTGCTGCTGGGCCTTGCCGTCGCATGCTTCCGATATTCACTAGAGACAAATTAACGTCTGGCACCAAAAAAAGCAGTGGGAAAGTCTCATAGGAGGGCATACCTGGTCGACGTTCCCAACCCCTACTCTTCGATCTGCTTCCTTTGAGCGATAGACTATGGTCGAGGAACTTTTTTATTTTCGCAGAAGGCACCATCGATGAGGAGGTTTTGGGGAAGCTATCTGCTGATGCAAGAACTTTAATAGTCCGTCCGCTGTAGAGTGGAAATTTGAGTGAATCGTGTAAACTATGGACAAACGGTTCGTACACACCCAACAACAGCTTCCTTTGGACTCTTCTTAGCCTTGTTTCGCTTTTTTGACGGTATCTGGGAGGATTTCTTGCTTAGAGTTGGTGTTTTGCTAGACGACGGAGTAGCTGCAGACATGAAAACGTGATCTGGTAGTCGGTTGGAAGTCCTCGAAGGTACCGAGATTGAACGTATTTCTTCTAAATCGCTCTCTGAATCCTGATCCATCTCGACGTCGTTCAGTCCATCTTCGTCTTCACCATCCTCACTGTCTTCATCCATCTCCTCATCTTCGTCATCCTCACTACTCTCGCCGTCCTGACCCTCGTCCTCGTCCTCCTCGCTTTCTTCCTCAGCCTGCTGCATAGCGCGCAACATTCTAGCTTCAGCGCCATTCCGTTCTTCCACACCACCCTTCTCGTCGACATCTTTCTCCTTCCTTCTTTTGCTACTCCTCAAAGCCTGTTCTTTCAATACCCGATCCCTTTTCCTATTTCTCGCTCGTTGCTTTTCTTTCTCGGCCAACTGCTGCCCTCGAAGAGTTTTTTCGTGTTGTTGGGAGGCTTTCTTGGTTTGAGAGAGTGAGATGGATTCTGGAGCGTCATTTTCAGAGTCGCTTGATGAGAGTTCGGTGTGGATGGGAGGTGCCATGTCTGCTGTTCGCACAGTGAGGAGGGCGCCGTGGTCGGAGAAGGAAAAAAAAATCGGATTACGTCAGCAGGTAGCATTGCAAGCTCGGGCGACTCGGAGTAAAAAATGACTTTTTCCCGTTTCTGATCCACTGAGACGACCATTCCTTGGGTTAGAATCGGTTTCTTTTACGAGTCCTACATTCCTCTAAGCACACCGCGTCATGACTTAGTGGAATCTGCTATGGTAGCTGTCTTAAACTACGGGTCGTACTTGAAAAAGTTTGTAAACCGCCGTCGACTCTTAGCTTGGATAAAACTACAACCTCAGGCGCGCACTCAACCGACCATAACTCGTGATTTCTTCTTTGATGCTTGATGGAGCGTAATAGTCACTCAAGTACCGTACAGTCTACTTGGATTGGGTGCTCTCTCCTGCACCGTGTGCTTCGATATTGTCACGAACTTGTAATCGTGTCTATTCTCCAACATTACTATATATTATCTCTGTACAAAGTAAGCCTAGCCATGCTCCACATATCACGATTCACGATTCCGTCTAAATCATACCCACTCACAAAGCTGCGCCGCTTTTACTTCCTGTTTTTCTTATAAACATGCGGTTCCACCGCTGAGGATCTTACTAGGGCCTTCCAAAGCCTCCTCCAATCGATCGGCTCTCCCTGAAAACAAAAAAAAACAGAATGAGTAGATGAAGAAAAATAACTCCCCGACGTTTGCGTCAAATTCACCTTATCCCGTGCCATAACTACAAAACTTCCATCCACCTCCCTTCCGTCATGATCCGTAGTCTGGAAACTCTCAACCACAAGCCACCCCTTCAACGGTTGCCCCCTTCGATCATGCTGACCAATTCGGGCCCTCAACAGGCCTGTTGGGGGGTTTTTGTCTAGACGACAATCAACCCCGAGGTCCGCCAAGCTCTCAAGGAGGATATCGAAAAAGATCCCCGGTCCCAACTTGGCGTAGAAACGTGTCAAGTGCGGAGTATAACGAGTACCCGATTGTGTTTGTGACTATGGGAAGATAGTTCAACGTTTTGCGGTGATCCCAGTCGAAAAAAAAAGGGGGGATACGTACGAAAAGATTCAACGACTGGGTAAATTGAGTCTGAGTGTACATATATGAATCTCCGTCGTTGTCCATTTCTGCCGGGATTGCAGTGACGTAGTCCATGTCACCGTTGGATCTTAAGGACTCGGTGAGCAGCTCCCCCCGAACTGTTAAACCTCTACGGGCGAGCTGACTAGGACTAATGGGGGAAAATCAGTTGAAGGGATTGAGAAATGGAGGTGGGACGAACCGGATACACCACGGATGCATCGAAGCTGCAGAGATCGGAATCCGCTCAGAGGGGTTTACATCGAGAAGACCTCGTAATAACGCTGTGATACGAGAACGTTCAGTAAGGAGGAAGGTCTAATTGAATAGAAGAATCGCGCAGAACCAGAACCGAAACTTACATAGTGCCTCGCCGCTAAAGCGGTTCCAAGGGTCTACTTGGAATATCGATCCGTCGAGGTAAGCACGGAATTCTGGGCTAGATATCGTTGCTGAATCCCATGGTGTATCTGAACAATTAACAAAAAAAACAACACTGATCAACAATAGAAGTCTCCAAAACCGTTCAACATGCACTCACTACCAGCTAAAAGGGTGTAAAGAATCACACCTATACCCCATACATCAACCGCTTCTCCGGAATACGTTCGGTTGAGGCTTATCTACCGGACAATGAGTACCAAAAGGATGAGGGGCGACGGAGTAGGATAGAGGACGGACCTCAGGTGCGGCATACGGAAGACTTCCGCATTGCTCTGAAAGATTCCGGGTTTGACCGGTTTGCTTGAGCTTGTACACAGCTGATAACCCGAAGTCACAGATCTTGAGATCCCCTGCTGCATCTAGAAGGATATTCTCGGGTTTGAGATCACGGTGGCAGACGCCCTCCCCATGAATGTATTGCTACGCAGAGTTGAATAAAACTTTGAGAGCTTACGGGAAATCGCAAACGACAACTTACCATTCCCGATATCAGTTGGTTGAAGAAAAAGTGTGCGATGTCGTCCGAGACGCCGACGTCTGGAGCTAAGGAAAGAGAAATATGTTAGGAATATAAGTATTGAAGAATTAAACGGATTACGACACCTATTTTGTCGAAAAGATCACCTCCAGCTGCTAGTTCTAGTAACATATAGATGCCAGAGATATATTTATTGGATCTTCCTGGTTCCAAAATGGCCGCTTCGTAGAACTCCAGGACGTATTTATACTTGAGCTGAGAATGTATTCGCATTTCCTTCTCTGCGTCTTTTCTCTCCTTCGGCGTTGTTTGTTCTGTTAGTTGTATGACTTTGCAGGCCGCATTTTGTTTATCTTTTAAATTTACTGCTCTGTATACGCTAGAGAGGGTTGAGAGAAAGAAAGGAAGTTCTGTCAACTGAACAAAGGGAAAGAAGCATGTGCCACTCACGTCGAAAAACCGCCTCCGCCGAGTTCTTCAACGATTTGAAAGCCTACAGTCGATCATTGATATCGCCATCAGCATAGGAAACTGAAAAGTGCGTTAGAGAATTTTACCGTTAATCTTCGGAAAGCTCATGGTGGTAATCGGTAAAGAGAGTTGACACGGGTTACGCGCGCGTGTTGATTGTAATTAACAATGTTACAAGCAAGCACGTGTTTGACGCGCTTGTGACTCAATACTGTGACATTCGGGACCGAAATCCCCCGGACGTTGCCGAGTGCTCCGACGGTCGGAGCACCACCCATCTTCACTACGAACCTTCATATACATATGTTCGTACATTGCAGAAACTCACTGAACTCGAGATGTCAACGCTAAACTCCCTGTAAGGTGCACGAGCAGACTCCATTGAAGTTGAAACAGATAATCTGACTCGCTGACAGTTAAGGACAGCGTCTTTATTTCAGCGACTGGCGGGTTTCGAAGGAAGCAGAACGTTGCAGAGTTGGCGGAACAGAACGAGAAGATACAGGTAACACCTTGAAGTGACCAACTTTAGAAAATCAGCTACGACTGCGCTCAACTCTCGTGAGTTTTGGCACTTGTGCCGCTGAGTCGCTTATAAAACCAGGCGAGCCAACTCTGATATCTCTCACATTCCTTCAGACGGTCCACTTCGGTGACTACTCGGTCCGACTCTGCAGCAGTTTTCATAAGTATGTGTTCGAACGTCATTACCTCCGTCTGTCCCGCCAAAATTAACGCAGAGGCTGAGGCTCTCACAGTGTCAGAGGGCGCTTCATCGATTGCCTCTCGTGCAAGGACTGCATAGAAAGTATTCACCCTCCGAGATGGCAGATCTGAGCTGTCGTCTTGGATCTGCAGCTCAAATGTACCGGATAGTGGGCTAAATCTACGAAGAATCTACTTACAGCACGCATGAGCATGTCAAGTCTCCACCGGGTGGCTTCGGCTACCACCCCAGTAACGTTCAGAAGAGTGATATCCGCACTAACAAGACACATGATCAATCTCACCCTTGGCCTTAAAAGCTTGTTCCCCCCAGATTCTCGTTACCCTACCATCACGCTCAGCATGAAGTTATTTAGTGTCTTCCTAGTATGGCCTTTTCTACGCGCAACGGCATCCCCCGAGGTCCCAGCGACAATCACAACCACTAGCAGCCGCCTTCAAGGGGTTGTGGAGGATAAAGGTAAATAGTCAGATACATCACAGTATCACTCTAGCTAACCCCGCCGCCAGTCTGTAACAGTACGGTAGATGACGACTTGGCAAAGTGGGTATCTACCGTCCTGTAAAACGGAAGCAAATCCTCAGCCAGGTAATTTAGGGATTTGCCGAACCCTATAAGGAAAGTTGAGCTTTCCTTTCTGAGTATAGTGCGATCAGACATGAGATCAGTGACGCATCTCTGTTTTTTACCATCACGTTACTCGTCGCCCTTGTGAATAAAAATTGGCTGCATGACATTAGCCGATTTCCTGGACTCAGAGCTAATAAACCTGGACAACGAGAAAAAATTGTACAATTCTAGCTTCATGTCTGCCAAATTTCTTACCTGGGCTCATGCTAACTTCACAACATGCAATGGAGAGTGTCACGAGAGACGATGACTGGTGTGTATGGATTTTTCTTTCAAGTTCTTTTCGGTTTTGTGCTGTCAGGAAATTTGAGATCTATTATAATAATAAGCACAATCAATTAAATCATAAATTAAACTCTTTTTACGGTGCTAGGGTAGCTGCTGGCATAGGAGAAGGATCCATAAAGGCGACGCATACGGTACTGCTCACGGCGAGTAAAGTGATGGTAAAAATCAGAGACGTCACCGATCTCCTTCCTGATCTCACTATACTCAGAAAGGAAAGCTGAACTTTCCTTATAGGGTTCGGCAAATCCCTAAATTACCTGGTAGAGCTCTAGGTCGATGGGTCGCTCGCTCGCGTAAGCACGCTAGAAGCTCGCACCACTCTCGTTCCCGCTGGCGAACAGACGGTTTCCCCAACGAGCGCGTGAGATAGTCCACGCACGTGAGGGTCCTGCCTCTTGTCAGCCAAATAGACTGTACAAAACAAACGGCACTTTTCTCTACCTCTAATCCACCACCTTGCGGCGCGATAAGCGATCGTTAATTCTGTTTTCAAAAGATGTCAAAAGGTGAGTTTGAGCGTTCGATCTCGGTTAGGGACTCGATTGCTGACACAAATATCAGGAATCCACTCAACCCAGTTTAGAGGGACGTTCAGAACAGTTAGGGAGAGCCTTTTTTGCATTCGGTGCGTATCCGGTTTCTATCCAAGTCTCAATATCTGTCTTAAAGAAAGACCGCGTGTTGATTCCGGATGCAACAGACTAACACTGGAAGTAGTTTGGACAGGAGTTGAATGTTGATTTTTGACGGGTCTATTACCAGTGAAAAATGCTCCCCCTGGCAGTACCGCGATAGAGACAGGTGTGAATTTTTTTTTCTCCAGTGACATCCAACTTTTATCTAATCCATATCCTTTTTGTAGTGCTATGAATATACTTCAAGCGATTTCTTCAGGAATTCAAATAGGCATGGATCCCCCACCAACAGCAGATATGTATTAGCGTGGCAGATAGAGAATGGTGGGTACCATGGCATATCAAAGCAGTGATGTCGCAAGTGTACATTGGGTTTGTAGATTGTCGTTTCTAATCGATCTATATCTATACAATCATATATCCGAAACGAAATCTCCGCTGGAGGCCCTTGACATAGAGGGAAAGATGGCTGCTGAACTCAGCGTTATAGTTCATGTATATGGCTCAATGTGTATGAGGATTGTCAATTTCACCTGAGTGCCGTAGTTACGTAGATTTGTTTCTCACTTCACACTTTGCTGGCATTAGGCAGACAACAGATTGACAATGGTCTGGAAGACAAGACCCAAGGCCGTTCACTTGTAGGCCACTGAATTGGGAGTTTTTGACCAACTTATGTTCAAAGTTCTCAAATCAAGCTCTTCCATTCGACGCTCTGCCAGAGACATATACATCCCCTTACTGATGGCAATGAAATCACAAATGACTCGAACTTAATTACACACAATAGCACTCCATGATACTAACCTCCTCGAAACATCTTCCAATGAGTTTCTCCACTCCACGGTCTCACACTCGAGCCGAACTCTGCAGCCTCACTAAGTTCTGGTAGATAACGAATATTAGATATCGTTCACGCTTTTTCCCGTCTTCCCATGGTTGAAATGGGAAGGGCAGGAACGATCTCGACTACCGTTGTGTCTGACATGTAGCGCTGCCTCGATCGGACTCCTACTCTCGCCCTCGCGAAAGACACCTGGAGCTGCTCTCAGGGATGTGGAAACAGCAGCTCATGGTCCTTTTCAAAATCGAAACCAGTGTTCTGAACTGAGGGTTAAAGAACCTGCACTTGTATGGGACAAGTTTCGTCCATCTGGACTGTTCAGTGACGCGTCCGAGAATTACCAGTCGACCTGTGGTCTGAACAGTTTCCACAGCAAACCCAGTACGATAGAACGGGATCCAAGTTCCTGTTCGTGGTAGAGTCATTGATGAGTACAGGTTCAGTCAGCGCACATTCTCACATTCTCACATTCAGACCTAGGCCCCTCTATTTAGCGGAAACTCGAACTCAGTTTTGAAACTTTACGTAGTAGATGAGGTCCTTACAGGACTCATAGACTAGTCCACGGGACCTGTTGGTCACGTCTCCGTTATCTGGACCGCAATTTCTTCTTCTACGGAAGGTAAAGTGACAGGTCCTGCCAAAAATGATGGTGGACAGTGGCGGTCGAAGTCGTACCTGGAACCCATCGACTGCCCGCTCACTGGCAAGTTGTTGCCAGTTCGTTAGTGACGCGTGACGGCCAGTGACAGGCCTAACATCATTCATTTTGGAGGGAATCCTAACCGGGTCACGATCATGGTACGGGTGCTTTTTCTTTTTCATTTTCACCTTCGAGAATGAAAGCTCATGTCGGTACCGTTACTCTTAGGAGCAATCTGCTGGGAGTGTATCGGTGGCGGCTGCAATTACAAGAAATCAGCAGGGATTCAATGCGGGAGTCATGCTCTCCGGTGCTCCTGTTGGCTCTGCCAACGTCCCTCCAGACTTTGAGGCATTCAATGACTTTTCGAATGCTGTGAACTGCAGGCAGTCACCGGGACCTGCTCGTCTCGCTTGTTTAAAGCGCGTTCCTGCTGCCGTCATAAGAAACTTTACGAACCGGCCTTCCAGCGAGACGTTTGGTGCAGTTATTGATAAGTAAACACACCTTTTTCTTTTCTTCATTCTTTGCTGTCTCTAAGGTGTCCCCTATAGCCAGACGTTTTTCGGGGATTCAATAGGAAGAATTCTCGCGCATCAATCCAGCGCCGCACCACTCATGGTTGAGAACACCCAAAATGATTCATCACTGTTTGTATTAGGACAAACCGACCTCGCTCAATTCCTTCAGACCGGCCTTCCGTCTGCAGACCAGATCCGGAGTTTGTATCCCGGTCGAACTGATATTCAAGTTATCGGAGAATTATCAACGGACCTAATAGTCCGATGTCCGGTATCCCTTTGGGCTGCCACGGAGAGACAATCAGGGGTTAGAGATGTATATCGGTATAGCTATGGTATGGAGCGCTTTTGTACGCAACATATAGAGGTTGACCGGGACCCTCGAATCAACGTCTTAGGTTCCGTCTTCCCCGACACACAGTTATTCCCCAATGCAGGTGCTTGGCACTCGTCCGAACGTGCGTCCCCCTTTTGTTGAAATTCAGATTGGAAAGGCCGCTTCTGAATTGGCTTCAACAGTCGAACTCATATTTGGAACTTTCACCCGAACGACATCTGGTAACAACAAAGTCATCTTGCTGAGATCACTTCAAACCGCTATTGCGAACTTTGTCAAGGATCCTAGCCAGCTACCAGCACGGGATTGGAGTCAGTACGATCCGAATCGAAAGACGTTGGCGGAATTAGCGTTCAATGGAAACGTTGATTTCGATAATTTTGTTAACCCGGTTACTAGCGCTACCGAGGTAGGTTTCAACCATAATTATTCTTGTGTGGTCAGGTATTAAACACCTCCGCCCAGGACGGGACGTGCAAACGCCCTGCTGGGTGCGCTCGGAGTAGATCCTAGCATGTGAGTCAGTTATATCGGAGTTTCATATTTGTGAAGGACGATACGAATGTATGTTCGAACCTATCATCAGGCTGAACATGTACTCTTACTTTTTTTAATCATTGCCTAGTATGCGCCACACCAAGTACCGCCCAAGTGTCACGCATCGCATTCAAAAACGTGAGGTACCCACAATTACCGAGTTTGGCCGTGCACACATCATCCCTAAGATAAACTCCATCCTATGTCCTCCCGCTATGTACGTGTGCCGGTTTATTTTTAGCCACAAAAAACCTGCAAGAGAGAGAAGTGATGAAGGAGTTATTCAAATCATCGCAAGAACAATGCTGGAATCTGATTGACGATGGCTCAAAGTGATAGAGTATTCAGAGTTAGTTGGAAACATATTATGCCATCTATATATAGCCAGTTCGTTATACGAACCGGACGCTAGTGCGCAGTCAACGACATGTTGACGTGACATTAAGTCGAGTAATTGGCCTGCACAAGGCAGGGTCAGCGGTAATCCGAAGGTTCTGACTGTCCCCGACGGTCAAGGAATATATGCCGACGGCCAGATAGAGACTAGAGGCGGTACTGCGTGAGTCGGAAGTTGAGCGCTTCCGCGATTTCAAAATGAAAATGGTAGAGAATCTGCGATGAGACGAAGACTATTTATACTCTGGATGTTGGGCTCGACAATTCAATCTCCTCCCCCTACCCCTTCATCCATGAGCACGAACATTAATTATGCACAATTCCTTGGAATCCGCTCTGTGGCAGCAGCAGTGATATTTGCAATCATCTATGTGCCGCTGGTTCCGATATTCTTGTTGAAACTTCGGGGAGGAGTAACTAGGCTCCTCGTTGTGTTGTCCCTATTCTGCCTCAGTAAGTGTTAGAGTGATTCGGTTAGGGAGAGAATACTGACCTACGTGATATTATCCTTTAGTTCGAGTAACAGTATTCGTGATACGAGCAATTGCCGCAGCTTCCTCTACAGTAGGACAGAACCTTGGTCTAGTAATAGCGGAGAGCGTACTGGTGTCCATAGGATTCTTAGGCTTATTATCCGGAGCGTATGGACTAGTTGTAGAACGGTCAGTCGGTGTGCTTTTCCCGCTGGGCGCAACTTATGGGCTGACGTCATTTGACAGTTTGAACCTTTACGCTCCCCCACCAACCAGCCCATTATCTCGCTTCACCCGAAACGAACGCCTGTTCCACCTAGTCGCCCTTGTGGCCGTCATAACAAGCATAGTATCCATAAATAAGACGGCTGGCTCCAACCCAACTGAGAGTGATCAGGAGTTGGGAAAGACTCTGAAAGAAGTCAGCACTGTGATATTCCTGATCCTCACGGTGCTTCAGACACTCCAGACATTTGTACTGGTGAGATCGGAGAGATCTATCCAAAGTAAGTACAGCGTGCTCTTTGCGTATACTGGCCTACCACTCACCGTTATCTACAAAATTTCCAGACTCTCAAGGTCGGCCGCAATCGTTCGGTTCAAAACACGCTTCGATCATCCTCCTTCTCCTCTCGGTTATGCTCCTCGTTAGGGAAGCGTTTTCCACCGCCACCATGTCCGATATTGCAAAGGCAAACAACGAAGCGTTCTGGTACCCGCTCGTTGCACTTCCAGAATTCATTTGCGCTGTTTTGTACGCGATTCCGGGAGTGATTCCAGACAAAGAAGAGGCGAGACAAAGAACGGAGGAGAGATTGCCAATGTATAGGGAAGTCCCGAATCCATCGAGTCAGTAGCCTGGACTCAAATGTCCAAGTTCGGGAGCGGCCAGCTGATTTCTGAATTTTCCCAGTCTGATGTTCAAACATCTTTTCTATGCACATTCTCATTAATTGTGTACCTACGATAACTTTATATTCTTACTTACCAATTAACATATCGTCATTTTGGCTTCTGATTGGGAGGTAAACAATCAAACTGTAAATATGAGCGTGTTGAAACAAGATGAGAAAGACCAAAACCAAGCAATATTAATAAATGTCAGATGGAGCACTAGTCAAATCAAGCCCGCTCCACTGGAGCAGGCAGGTACAAATATGCAACATATACCATGATACAGTGTCTTATCTTTTGATTGTTGTATTTCATGGGGTTGTAGTTCATGTGATGTTAGAGGCCGTTCAAGGGGAGAAATGGGGTGGTTACATACAAGCTAGATCTGGTGGTTAGCTTTAATTTTCTACAAGGGTTCTTTCAATTACACTGACTATTTACTTGGCTTCTTGACAACTGAATCAAGGACTTGACTTGAATCATTAAAGTTTGATGGTCCAGTGCACCATAAAATGGTGGGCAGAGGCAATAGTGAGGTGAAGGTGCACAGAGATTTCTGTGTTTTAATTAGAGCCTCTAACCATTCAACTTTACTCAATATCTACTCTCAACTGGACTTTACTCACAGTCATGTTTTTGTCTTCAAGATGCCCAAATGCAGCATGTATTCAAGATAAACTGAATCTAATGTCTTGTACCAGCATTGCTGTATGTGTGACAATGCTAATTCTGAAATTGCACCCACACTCAAGATTTGCTCTTTTAATCTCTCTTTTAGTTTTATAGTACTTTCCCTCATTTTTGCCACTCAATACTAATTTTGTTGAACTTTATAAATAGTTCCCCATCATAATCATCATAGTCCACATTTCCAAATAGATTTATGCACAAAACTGAGTTCCAATGGGCTATTCTCCATATGCATTGCCTGTAGCTACAACTTTTTCCAACCTCCTCCCAGCCATTTCTTTCTGTCTGTCCAATTTCAACAATCAAAAATCTATATAGCCTATGATCTATGATTGAGGTGCTTGGGCTGGCCCAGTCCTGGATGTTTCTCTTGTACTGCCATATTGCCCATATGTTCAATTTCAGAAACTATGAAAAAGTATATAGCATGAAGTCCCATACAAATCAAAGTTCACTTCCATTCATTCATCTGTCACGTTGAAAATTTTACAATGTCTTTGCTGGTGATAGTAGCAGTAGGTTTGTGTATGGAAGAAAAGGAATGTCATTTGAGACTAAACTTATCTCTAGCTGGATTGCCTCAGAGCAAGGTGTTTTGCAAGCAGCTCAAAAGCTTAAGATCTCTTATCACTGAATCAGAATGTCATCATCTGGAGTTGGAGGGTAAATGAGAGTTTACCACCTTCACATTCAAAATACAGACTTTGTGTTAACTCAATCAATGTGTGGGACCACCATCATTTTTTCTTATTATTACAGACATGATATATAGTTCGTTTGACAGATACCCAACCTGCCTGGGAGCATATGACTGGCCACATGGTGGTGCAAAATGCAATAGCTTGAGGTCCTTGCACCTGTGAGGTAAAATCACCCATCTGTGGTGAAGTGCCAGTAGTGAACACACAGAGACTGGAGCAGAGGCTCGACAGTTGAAGACTAGTCCCAAGACAAAGATGATCAATACTACCCAGTATTCTACAGAGTACAAATATGCACCTAGTCCCAAGACAAAGAGGTCAAGATGGGGGACTAGGTGACAAGTCATCCTATATATACTACCTGGCATGTGACCTATGATGTCGTGACCTGGTATCATGTGGAAACTGATGGAACATAGCGGAAAGTAACAGAAAGCAGTGGAATGAAGATGAAATCAAGAGATGAAACAGGAGTGATATTGTGTATCGTAGTAAGAGGAAAAGAGACCATAGAAAAATAGAGAGAGTAGTACACACTTTGTGACATTACCCCCCTTCTAAGACCATCGTCCTCGATGGTTATCGCTTCGACTTTTTCCTTTTCTTCTTCAGCACTGGTACATCCGACTCCCCCACCACATCTGGGTGCTCTGCATGGAACTCCTCCACCAGTTCCTGAGCATTTGCCACATTTTCTGCTGGTTCCCAGGAAATATGTCCTTCATCCCAGCCTTCCCACTTTACCTCGTACTGTAACTTTCCTCGGTGAATCCTACTATTCAGAATTTTCTCCACGTCATACTCCCCTACTGCTCCGTCCTCTAATTCTATTGGTCCAGGTTGTGATGGTCGTTCACCATTGATATCATTGCCTCGCCAGGGAGAGAGTTTGTCAACGTGGAAGACTGGATGGATTCGGTGTCACCCCCAAGGGAGCTTCAAGCGATAGTCCAGATCTCCTACATGTTCTAATACCTCGAATAGCCCCAGTTGTCGATCTGAGAGTTTGTGACTTGGTGTCTTCAGGTCGATATCTTTGGCATCCAGCCATACGTATTCGCCAACCTTGAACACATGAGCTCCTTTCTTCCCCCTCTCATACGCCGCCTTCTGCTCCTTCTTCACTGCTTCCAATGCCATTTGAGTGTCTTTTCGCAACTCCTTCAGTATCTCAATCCTCTCATCTACATCCTTCTGTCCTGCATGCTGTCCCATGGGGATGTTGAATAAGGGCTGGTATCCATATACTGCCTCAAATGGGGAGAGACCGTGTGTGGAGTGGGTCTTGGAATTAATAACGAATTCCGCCATTGGCAGGTGTTTTGCCCAATCTGTTTGCCTCCTTCCTATGTACAGCCAGAGGTATTTCTCCACCTCTTGGTTAGCCCACTCCATCTGTCCATTGGCTTGCGGGTGGTATCCAGATGTCAGGTTGCTCTTGATACCGAGTTGCTTGAGGAGCTTCCTCATGACCATCGCTGCAAACTGGGGGCCATGGTCTGATACAAAGCATAATGGTAAGCCATGAAGTCGGAAGATCTCCCGATAGTAGAGGTCTGCTACCTCTTCCACAGTAATGCTGGTCATGCAGGGAATAGCATGAATCTGCTTACTGAACAAGTCTGTGCAGACCAAGATAGTGTCATATCCTTCTGACTTTGGCAACTGGGTGATCAGGTCTACTCCTATTTCCTCCCAAATCCCTGTTGGTACATCCAGTGGGTGGGTTACTGCCCGTGGATGCTGCTGTAACTTTTTCCATGCACAAGTGTCGCAGCCTTCCACATACTTCTTGGTGAATGATTGTATTGTTGGCCACCAGAAGTGAGAAGTGACTAGGTTGTAAGTCACGTGAAGTCCTGGATGTCCTGCTGATGGGGAGTTATGACACTGCCAGAGCATGTCTTGTCGTAGTTCCTTGTCTGGGGGTATGTAGACTCCGCCGTGATAATACACTAGACCATTATCCTCCTCCCATTCTGGTAATCCGTTTGCTAATCTCTTTAGACCTCCCTCCTTCAGCTTCTTCAGTCCTTCTAGTACTTCCGCTGATGCGCGCCGGAATGAAAACCCTTGAATATGCTTCGTTTTTGGCACTATTTAGTAGAATACATGATGAATACTAGGTTAACTAGAGGACTAGGGTGAGCCTGAACTACTAGTCAAAGCCTCGACGTCCCTATTAGAGAAGTTGATGGAAATCCATCCGACGATGAGAGATATTGTAGGAACTCCGAAACCTGTAGGAGCCTACGATTGTAACTCCAAGATTCTCCAAACCTTCGACGATTGATTAGTGGAGATCTCTCGCTCTAATACACCC
>MU127818.1:69420-102942 GCA_014904975.1 Marasmius fiardii PR-910
TACCTAAACTTATATAACCTCACACCTCGTTCTAGACTAAGTTCTAAGTCTATTATTCGGTGTATATAGAGTTCAATCAGATTTCTCTGTGCAGAACCTTCGACAACGCCAGAACCCCACTCGCATATAGCATCTTTTTGCGTTAGTTTGTTCATATAACTAGCACGAAACAACGTCATTCAACGGAGCTGAGGCCGGCCAGAAGGCTGTTGAGCTGAGCGATCTGGGCAGTAAGCTGTCCCTGACCATCTAGAGTTACAGTCAAGCTGCTGGGCACCGGGGATGAGGTGGACGCGACAGTGGTCATTGTTCAGAGAACGGTGACTCCCCCCTTCCTTGTCAAAGAGTGAAAAATTCTCCTCCATACTCGTCACTGCGATCTGTTGACGACCTCTTCCAGCTAGACTTCCCCCCTTTCCTTCCCCATAAACTTGTCCTGGCAGACCTGTTCCAAATGACCCACCCTCTTGCAGTAATTGCATGTGGCACCTCATGCCCGATTACAGTCCTTCTTGAGTGCAGGCCGCCACAGCCAAAGCACCTATTCCTCATTCGTTGCAAGAACTCCTCCCTTGTGCCAGTCCCTCCGGGTCGAGGTCGAGGTGGCATCCACATCCATAGTGTTTGGATCTTTTCCTCCTCCACCACTAGCCTGTGCTTGGGCACCTCCTCGTCCAATGTTCAGAGCCGGATTGTTAATGCTGATGTCCAGCTTGTTCACCCTAGCGATGAGTTTGCTAAGGTCCCTCGGCTTGGTCGTGGCAACTGCTGCCACCAATCCTACCAACTTCTGCATCTCCAACGTGAGTCCCTCTACAAAATATTGCCACTGGTCATAGTCCGAGAGCTTAATGAGACTGGCCAGCTCTGTGAATGTCTGGGTGTAGTCGGAAATGGACTCATTCCATCCTTGCCTCAGTACCCTGAGGTCAGCCAGTGCCTGCTTCTCCTTGTCGATAGAGGAAAAGTGGCCCCTAAAGGCAGTGGTGAAGTCGGCCCACCTGCCATTAAAGATCGGGTCAACATTGGTGGGGTCATTCGACCTGGTTAGGAATTGGTTTGCCCAGTTGCCGGCCTTGGAGGTCATCAGGTTCAGGGCCGCTCGGATCTTCTTTGGATCGTTATTGACCAACTCGGATTGTTCCTTGGCCCAATTGTTGAACTGATTGAGCCATTGCCTGGCATTATGGCCCTTCTCTCCCTTGAACACCTTGGGTTTACTGATGACATCCTTTGAGCGAGTTGACTGTGTTAGCAGGGCGTTGGTGACAGTGTTTAGGCCCTCTAATAAATGGGTGAATTGTTCGTTGTTCATAATTGGGGGTGGAGTGGGCGGTTGTGATACTGGAGCTGGGGTTCTAGGGGTGGTAACAGGATTCGGTGTGGAGAAGACGGTCCTGGAACTGATGACAGGAACGGATGGGGGTACGGAGGGTTCATGAGGTACAGGTAGTGGTGCTGGTGCGGAAGAAGCTGTGGGGGAGGTATGTAATGTGGGTCTGGAGTGTCGACCTACACAGGACCCAGGCCTAGAGTGTCCGGGGGTTCTGGATAAACTGGAGGTAACTGGACAGACTGGAGTTGGGGACGGTGGTAACGGTGGAAATACTGGAATGAAATGGTTGAATTCGAGGACGCTGCCATCTATGTCGGTTAAATTGTACGGTTCAGATATCGAGTTTGCAAGTGCATTCGGGCACTGGTTCTGATCACAACTGGACCACTCTCCATTGGTGGTTAGGTGTACGTGTTCATTGTCAGTAACGTCGTACGTGTGCGGTAGTGTGGAGCAATCAATTTTCTCCTGTTCAGATTCTTCTTCAGAGTCAGGTCTGGATGTGCTGAATGTTGGAGACGTGGTGGAACGGTATGGCCTGCAGAGACAGCCTTATCGGAAGGGTGCCTGTGCAGTAAAGGATCTTGACCTAGTGTGGTGAAGTGCCGGTAGTGAACACACAGAGACTGGAGCAGAGGCTCGACAGTCGAAGACTAGTCCCAATGACAAAGAGGTCAATACAGCCCAGTATCCTACAGAGTACAAATACACACCTAGTCCCAAGACAAAGAGGTCAAGATGGGGGACTAGGTGACAAGTCATCCTATATATACTATCTGGCATGTGACCTATGATGTCGTGACCTGGTATCATGTGGAAACTGATGGAATGTAGCGGAAAGTAACAGAAAGCAGTGGAATGAGGATGAAATCAAGAGATGAAACAGGAGTGATATCGTGTATCATAGTAAGAGGAAAAGAGACCATAGAAAAATAGAGAGAGTAGTACACACTTTGTGACACCATCATTGTATTCAACCTGCCAGGGAAAAAATTCAATGGTGATTCTCCACAACAATAGTTATGTGAAGATGCCCCCCAGATTTGTGACATTGTATTGGTTGCATGTCAGAGTTCAAATTTCATTACTCTTCACAAGCTATCACCACTATCACTGCCAATAGTGGCTGCCACCCTTGTAAGTATTGTTGTACTCCCTCTGTATTGTAGTAGCATTGATAGAAACATAGAATGAAGTCATAAGTGATTATTTGGAGAGAGTCAAATCCAAAAAGCATCAGAAGAATAAAACGTCCTAGCATAAATAATGTCATTCTGCCCAACAATGCTAATGGTAATGCTTCCCTCAATTCTAGGTTTATAAATTCATTGCTAATCGGTATTTGTGAGTGGAAAATCTCCTATCTCATTCATCCACTCATTCTTCAAGCTTCAAACTCCCAACTTTTTAATTATTCAATTTATAATACCCACCAGTGTCCAAGATAAACTATCTTTCATTTGATAACATACCAGGAATACAAAAATAGAATATACAACAAAGGATACCAGTGAAACCCCCTGATGACAGTGGTGTTTCAATGAATAGTCCAGGGCAGTTTGGGTAATTAGTTTTAGGTCTGTAGCATGAGAGTCAAGACTTAAATCTATTATGAAGAAATATACAATGAACCTGTAGTGTGAGAGTCAAGACTGAAGAAGTCTTGACTGTCGCGCCAGGTGAAAATACAGTGGGGATTACATAAGGTAAGTGCACTAGTCTACTGTCTGTTTGTCTACTTCAACACTCCCCCCTGAACAGACAAGTCTGTAATTCCTAATAACAGTAGAAGAATATGAAATTTATCTCATGTAAGTGCCTTTGTGAGAAGGTCTGCAGGCATGTCAGTAGTGGGAATATGTGAAATAGAAATGGTTTTGGATGTGGAGATTTCGTCATGAAGCCAGTAAAATTGAAGATCAAGATGTTTAACACGTCCATGATGGTTAGGGTTCTGAGCAATGGAGATAGCTGATTGATTGTTGACTCGTAGAGGTGAAGGGCACGAGAATGTGTAGCCAAACTCTGTGAGGAGGTTTCAGAGCCAAAGAATCTCCTGACCTGTGGTGACAGCACTGATATATTCAGCTTCTGTGGTGGAGAGGGTGACAAATGATTGCAGGCAACTGGCCCAACTGATTGCCCCTGAACCCATCTTTACCACAAACCCACTAGTGGATCTCCCATTGTACAGGTTTCCCCCATGATTAGCATTGCTGTACATTGTGAACAGCTCCCCATCCTCCCAAGCCTGATCTGGTCTATACTGGATCCCATAGTCCAGTGTACCTTTCAGGTCTGCATAACTTGCTTCAAGGCTACCCAGTGCATATGACCTGCATTCCTCTGGAACCATGCAAGTACACTCACAGCATATGCAATGTCTGGGCAAGTGGCAATTGTGAGGTAAGACAATGCACCCAGAGTGTTAAGATAGGGTATTCCCTCCATTTTCTTGACTTCTTTGGGTGTCTTTGGGGACTGTTCAGCTGATAGACAGATATGGTGATCAAGGGAAGTAGAAACAGTGTTGCAGTCAGACATATTAGTCTTTTCGAGGATGTCAAGGATGTATTGGCACTGGGAGAGTGAGAGTGTATGTGTTCAATGAATGCTGACACCTAGAAGGAAAGTATGTGGTCCTAAATCGCACAGCTTGAAATGCTTCCATAGCTCAGAGATGGTCTTCTGAATGTCAGCCATGGGCTTGGTGGCAATAGTAACATCATTGACAAAGACTGGAATGATGATGCATACCTGATTCTGCTGAAATACCTAGACACTGTGATCACATCGATAATGAGACTGGAACGTCGGATGTGAGAAAATAGGCTGAATCGGCGAAGCACTACTAATCTCCTCTGAACAGTCCAGAAGAAAAAGAAGAGTGCAAGGGGTGAGGCTTGTCGAAGGTTACGCTCACAGGGAAAGTATTAGGAGCAGCAAACACAACAGCAATCCAATCAATGTGACTACTTGCCGGAAGGCTAGTAATCAATGGAAGGGTGGGTATTTGACGGTCTCTCAAACGAAACCAACAACACAATAGGAACGTCGGAGACGAGCCTAAAACAATCAATAACTCGGAACACACAAGGAACTCGAGCTAACAACTCCTACTACAAACGTAGGCACCAAAAGAGCACACAAGACTCTTGAACAACCAATAAGCCACACAAGGACTTAACAAATACTCCGACGACGTTCACAACTAGAACGACGGTGTTGTATAACAAAAGGGACCTTCGACTCTAACGAACCGACGGAACCTCAACAACAATCAAACTCAACTCAAGGCAAACAAATCAATCAATCTTATTTGACAAGCGTTCAAGTTCAATCAAGTTATTCACAGCTATTAGACTGGGCAGATCTCTGGTATTCTGGCTTATGCCGAGCAAACTCTACTTAGACTTTCGTCGGGGTAAAATCAACTACTGACTACCTACAACTAGAAGCCCTTATATACGGTGCATTATACTTTAGTATACAAAACAAAGCGGAATAATAATCTATAATTTTGAGTGCCAATTTCTCCCCAAAAGGGTAGGTCTCCCCTTCAACGAGAGTTTGAACACAAAAGTGGGTGGTATCTTCTTCCGTCGTGGATGTATACAGTCCCAGCACCACAGTAGTGGAACTATCTGCAGCACCGATCGTATTTCCTTCCGAATCTAGACGCGTCGAGAGGTTAATCCCAATTATCTGATTGGCTCAATCGTCGACTGGGCAGGTACTTGCCTCAGTCAGCTTCAAGTTAAGTGAGTATCTTTATCCCGCCAGCGTTCCGTTCAAGTTCTGTAGTTCCAAGTCCAGTCATCTCGATCATAAGTTCTCCAATGGGTCAGTCTGCTGTCGCATGGTTATCTTAATCTCGAAGGTTTAGGAATATTATCGTCGGTCATTGTTGATGCCTGCCTTAAGCCCTCTCATTTGGATGCTCCTTCACAAGTGGATAGAAGATCAAAGTAAAATAATAAATCCCTGGGTTGCTGTCGGGTGTATTAGAGCGAGAGATCTCCACTAATCAATTGTCGAAGGTTTGGAGAATCTTGGAGTTACAATCATAGGCTCCTACAGGTTTTGGAGTTCCTACGATATCTCTCATCGTCGGCTGGATTTCCATCGACTTCTCTAATAGGGACGTCGAGGCTTTGACTAGTAGTTCGGGCTCACCCTAGTCCTCTAGTTAACCTAGTATTCGTCATGTATTCTACTAAATAGTGCCAAAAACGAAGCATATTCAAGGGTTTTCATTCCGGCGCGCATCATCGAACTCAACTGAAACCCATCTGCGTGGTGAGCACGTCATTGAGCTTCACATGCCACTGTTGTCCCGCCTGTTTCAGACTATAGAGAGACTTCTTGAGCTTCCATACCCATCCTGGTCCCTTTTCTTGGAAACCCTCAGGTTGCTCCATAAAGACCTCCTCCTCTAAGTCCCCATTGAGAAATGTGCTAGAGATGTCAACCCCCCACAGCTCAAGGTCCTCGAGTGCACCAAGTGCTAGAATAGTGCGCAGGGCTGCCCACTTCAGTGTTGGAGAGAAAGTCTCTGTGAAGTCAAAACCAGGTTATTGAGAGTACCCCTTTCCAACTAACCTTGCCTTGTATCTTTCAATAGAGCCATCCCCATTCTGCTTGACCTTCAGCACCCACCAACTGCCAATTGCCTTCCTGCCATCAGGTCTGGGAACAAGCTTGAATACCCCATAGTCTAGAAGAGACTGGAGCTCCTCAAGAGCGGCAGCACACCACTTTGCTGCCTCCTCTTCTGGTTGCTGTTGGGATTCCTAATATGACTTGGGTTCATATAAGCAGTAGTGTGCATTGCTTACTCCTGCAGAAGTGCACAACTGAAGGTGATCTCATGTGCAGAGGAGAAGTCACAGTAGCTGGCGTCTTCATTGGCAAATGCAGCACTGGCAAGGAGATCAGCATCAGAGACTGTGCTAGTCATGTTACCAGCACTATAGTTCCAGGGGAGATGGTTGCAGGTGCTGAATCCCCATCTAGTATTGGGTTCAGGAATTATGAGACCACAGTTATCGTATTCAGGCTCAAAATGTTCATGTAGCAGTGGAGAAGGTGGAGGTGTGTCAGGTGGGGTTGAGAGTGGAGATAGATCTGCTATGTTTCTGGGAATGGGTGAGCCAGGTGGTGTTCTGACCTCAGGAAGAGTAGGAGAAGGGGGATCTGGGGTAGTGACAGGTGTGTGTATGTGAGGTATGAGATTTGCATTGTCAAGTAGATCCTCAACTGGGAGAGGAAGATCAATGAGTAGTTCTCCCCCCTGATCTGACATTCCCTGATAGAAAGGAGTAGAAGAGTGATGATTTCCTGGGAAGACACATTCATCAAACATAGCATGACTGGACTCATAGAATTTGCAAGCTGAAGGGTCCCAGAAGTGCCACATCTTTTTACATGGAGCATAGCCTACAAAGATGCATGGGATGGTATGGGATTCCAGGCCTTGACAATTATCCTTTCTCCTGAGAGCTCATGCATGACACCCAAAGACTCAAAAATAACTATGGTCAGGTTTATAGCCCTTCCAAAGTGTGTATGGAGTAGAGTCAGGGAGGTTTGAAGTGGGGCAACCATTCTGAGCATGAACAAAGAAACATACTGTGAGAGGCCAGAAACTCTATGGGAGCTTGGATTCAGCAAGGATAGCAGTGGCACCCTCCATGATAGTGTGGTTTGCACATTCAGCTCTGCTATTCTGGTGCGGCTCTGCTGTTTCCATCTGGTTGCACTGAATTCCCTTCTCTCTACACCACTGGTCAAACACTTTCCCCATGTACTCCTCTCCAGCATCATCCCAGATGAACTGAACCATAACACCATGCTCATTCTCAACTCAAGTCACAACAGCCTTCAGCTCCTGAAAAGCATCACTCTTGACCTTCAGAAACTTGACCACCCAATAGTCAGAAGCATCATCCACAAAGATGATCCAGTAGTGGTAGCCTCACAGCTCTGAATGGGGAAGGGACCTTTGAGGTCAGTATGAATGTAGGCAAGAATATGCCAGTTGTGTGGTGTAGAGAAGCATGGGATGTTGTGGCGGTGTTGTTTGCCATGGAGACATGGCTCACAGATAGAATCTACAGGTGCGGGAGAGAATTGCTCGAGGCCATCCACAGAATCATCCTGTCACAGACTCTACTATTGACATGAGCAGAGTGACAGTGAGCAAGGGTAGTGACATGGGGACAGGTTGATGCTGATGAAGTGGCAGCAGACTCAGCATGAGATAGAGTCACACCATTGAGATGACCAGCATTGCTGTCACCAACAGTAGCAGTGAACTGAAGATTACTGCCATGCAAGAAGCACATAGTGTTCTGCTCAATGTTGATAGAGTAGCCATGACAGCATGTAAGGTGGAATGGAGAGAGTAGATTGTTGTGCAAATCAGGTACATGGAGTACATCAGAGAAGTGAACCAGCCTTGAGCCCCCTTCAGGATTGAACACAACCACCCCCTTCTCCTCTGAATAAACAACCCAACTGTCAGCCAGATGTATAGGCACAACATAACATCAATAGTTCTTGAACCAGTGACAACACATGTGAGAAGTGGCTCCTGTATTAGGGTTCCAGTAATGAAGTAGCGGAGAGAGAGAAATGGTACTTGCTTTGGTGGCAATTTCCTCCTGAACAATTTTTGATGGTGGCAGGGGTGAGATTGCAAAGGAATTGAATGGTATTGCTGGCACAACCAATGAGAGTGGAGAGGGTCTCATCCTCACTCTTCTGGATGGACAAGAGATCATTGAGGGCATTGAATTGGTTTCTGGCCTGCTGCTGCATGTGTACACCCCTCAAAACTGCCACCATCTTCTTTGGGTCATCCTGGCAAGCTGCAACATGAGGTTTTTGAGAGCTGTCAATGGCCATCGAGATCAGACCACATGCCTTGTCAAGGCCAGTGAGGTATTTGTCCAGCCAGTCCTCCTCGTCAGTAGTCAAGTTGTTTTCATCAGTAACTCAGGGCCTTCTCTTCATTCCAGTGATGTACCTATAGAGTCTGTGGAATTTTAGAAGATCTTCAATTGTGGGAAGCCATTTTTTAAAGTTGGCAGCTGTGAGAATGATGGTGGATGTGCCTTTACTGGATTTGGACATGGTGAGAATATTGGAGTGGAGTAAAAATGTTGTAAGCAATGTAGGAGAATTTTCGAGTAGAGATGTGGATGCATTGACAGCAAGGACAATGTGTGGAAATTTTTGGGAGTCAAGAAGACGATGAGTGAGCGCAGAAGTGACAGAGAAAGTGGGTAAATGACAGTGGAATTAGGCTACAGGGCTCATAACCTTTTAGGTCTGTAGCATGAGAGTCAAGACTGAAGAAGTCTTTACTGTTGCTGTCACAAAGTATGTACTATTTTCCTTTTACCTTCCTAT
The DNA here is from genome assembly GCA_014904975.1 of Marasmius fiardii PR-910. NCBI lineage: Eukaryota > Fungi > Basidiomycota > Agaricomycetes > Agaricales > Marasmiaceae > Marasmius > Marasmius fiardii. Next base: position 78,173 of record MU127818.1, read on the forward strand.
GGTCTCCTTTCCTTCCACTCTGATACATGACACCATTCTGGTTTCATCTCTTGATCTTACCTTTTATCTTCATTCCACTGTGTTCTATCATTTTTTGCTATGTTCTATCAGTTTCCATACGATACAGGTCATGACATCATAGGTCACATGCCAAGTAGTATATATAGGTCGACTTGTCACCTAGTCCCCCATCTTGACCTCTTTGTCTTGGGACTAGGTGCATATTTGTACTCTGTAGAATACTGGGCTGTATTGATCATCTTTGTCTTGGGACTAGTTATCAACTGTCAAGCCTCTGCTCCAGTCTCTGTGTGTTCACTACCAGCGCTTCACCACAGAGACCCAGGGGGGCCCCAGTAGCCCAGCAGTTTCAATCGCTAAAGACCTGGTGAGGGCTCGTGATGTGGGGGTCCAAAAGGTTGCTGGTTCAATCCTAGCTATGCCAGATACCTTAATTCTTGTCCAGGAACTCATTTGGGTAAGCCAAACTGAGGCCCCATGGTTGTAATGATCCTGTTCCTGGATACTGATCTTCAGAAAAGTCTCTATTTGGGGTAATTCAGGGGAATGATCGTCATAGCCCAAAAGTGGTCAGTCAGCATATGCCGGAGAATGGGGGGCAGCTCCTCTGAAATCCGGGAAATCAATGATTGGCCAGCCCATCATGGGAGCAAAAGCACAGGGCACGGTAAGCTGGGGGACCTATTGAGAACAAGCTGAATGGCCCCTCGGGGCCCAGGCCACTCCACACCAGGAAGGTCTGGTCCAAGCTTCTGATTGGCATAAACCAGATTAGTAAGGGTCATTAGTCAATGGTAGTATGCATGTAGAGTGTCGGCAAAGGCCAGTTTTGGGTGGCCAGGCATGCTCAATCCCCTTTAGGGAAAAGCCCCTTTAGGTGAGGTCGGGTGTTTCACTGTATGCGACAGCACTCTGCATAGTGGAAATAACTCCAGGCTGAGGAAAAACCTTCAGATCACTCACCCAGTTGGCTATTGGCAAGACAGAGACCTGGGACATGATTGGGGATCTGCGCCAATGGCATCAGCAAACCACATGCCTGGGAACGGGAAACCCAGTAGGTAGGGCTCTATATGAACTCCCTGCCAAAGTGTGGGCTGTAGCAGGATGGGACAGTCTCCCTACCCTGGCTCGAGGGAACTAAATCCTCTGTTGGTCCACTTAACTGAGTAGGTTAGGTTTGAGTCTAAGTTGACTCTGGGGTCCAGAAAGCTGATCCAACTCAGCCGGTACAGCACAAGCCCTGCAAAGGCACATGTGATAGAGAGGGCCCTATACTTCAAAAATGGCAGATTTAAAAAAAAAAAAAAAAAAAAAAGATGAGACCCAGGAGAAGGGCTACTGTCCCATGCATACCTCTCTGTGGTCCCCTGGAGAAATGTTACCATTGTAACAGCCAAATTGCACACACTCTGTGATATTGACCTTTCACTAAGGCCTTGTAGTGAATACTTGTTTGTTGCTAATAGTCAGAATTATGGAGTTCACCCTCTGGACTGATCTACAGGTCATCAAATTAGATTATACCTTCCATATGCATTGAACAACTTGTGCAAGTCCCGGTCAACACAGTGGAAACCACAGTTATTGGTGAGGGCTTTGATAAAAAGTCCACTGGCAGTCCTGTCATAGATAAGCCCTTACATCCCCAAGCATTGAGCCCTTTTCATGAATCCAAGTTTTGTCAATACCTACACATGATCAAGGTATGTATCTTCTGACATGAAACATTGATCCACATATTGAGATCAAGGGTTTGGGTTATCCACTACAGATTTCATGTTTTGCAACCCCCTGCTTTTTGCTGGATATGGTTCTGGTTCTTATGTGATCCTTGTTCAGTGAAAGGCAGGTCAACTTGTTTGCCTCTCTGGTCCTCTAGTGATGCAAGAATTCCATATTGTGTGAGCTGTGGCTAGGAGGGCTCCAATGGTATTGCTATGGGCAGCAGTAAGGAAGTGACAGGCATCAGCAGTTCTGGATTGAGAACAGGTGCAGCTCTTGAGGGCTCTTCATCTGAAATCTGGCTAAGTAGCTGGGCCAGAGAAGGAATAAACAGAATAGGAAGAGATGAGATGATGGTGTTAGAGGGTGGTGGCTGTATTGGAGCAGCCAGGAGTTGGTGAATGGGCCAGCATCCAGTCAGCTAGGGCTGTGTTATTGTGAAAGACTGAATGGAACTGATTCATATAGTAGGGCTTGTGTCCATATCTACATTCCTCAGCACAAGTGGGAGCGGTTCCATATAATTTGGAAACCTGCTCCATCAATGCATCTCTTCCAAGGATTGGCCCTTCTACTGATTCTGGAACCAGATTGGCAATAAAAATTTAATGTGGAGAGCAGAGGCCATCTGGGCAAAATAGCAGTTGTTGGAAACTCCAAAAATACTAGCTCACACTTTTGAGTTATGGTGAGAACATAGGTCTTCTTATGTCATGATGTTATGGGGCTAGCAGAAGGCCTTTTTGGAGCTTGTCATCAGGTCCAAACACACCACAGCCATATGTGACTGTATGGCTCTCTAGTTGTACAACAGTGTAATACAAAGAGACTCCATTGAACTCTTTGGGAATTGCATGGTCAGGGTGTTCATTCTATAGAATTGGAAGGAGCTTATCATGAAATGCTTTAAAACCATATTGTGGAATGAGGCATTTTGGTTATGGTTGTGGTTCTGCTGAGCTATCATAAACCACAATTAAGAACCTGGCTCAAAGTGATGTAGAGCTCTGATGCTATACAAGCTTTGTTACAGAAGTCAATGGGGCCCTTGCTGGACTTCAGGAAGACAGGGGTTGAATCTTGATTAGGAGCAGGTTCCTTGAGAGGAGAATAGGAGGAGTATAAAGTAAGGAGAGGAGGAAATTATTTGAACACAAATATTTTTAGTAGAGATGGTTTTAGTGCACTTTTCCACAGTTTATTTTAAAGAGGCCAGCTTGATAGTCTATTGATTTGTGGGAAGGTTACAGATCTAGTGGTGGATCTGCAAACTTACTTGTCTTTGTGGAATTCCCCCAGCCACCCTGACCTCATGAATCAATGATCTCCTTGAATGTAGGGCATAAGTTGGAAGGCTGTCACTGAAATTGTGAATTTGGCTCCATCTAACTGCTTCAGTTTGTAGGCTTCACTGCAGGTCTTTTGAATAACTATAAAGGGTCCAAGATAAACAGTTGTTCTTTCAAGCCAATGTTCTGGTCTGTCTCTGTATTCTGTGCCAATACCAGTTTGCCTGGCTTGAAGTCTCTGGGGAGTAATTGTTTTGTAAACCTTTTCTCAAACTGAGCCTTGGAAGTGAAGTGACTCTCTTTTAGTGTTTCTACTACTTTTGCAATATCCAAGAAATGCTGACGGGGGTGCCTCATTCTCAGGGCCAAGAGTTCAGTTGTTGTCATTGCAGCATGGAATCCTTCCACCAGAAAGGTGGCTTCAAACAAATCCAATGGAAGGAAGGATTCAGTGGCATGAAGGAGGTGATAAGGGGAAAATCCAGTGAGCTGGTGCACAGTGATTCTGTCTGCAAAGACTGCTTCATGTAATCTTCTTGGCCATTGTCCAATGTTGTCCCTGCATGCTTTTAACAAGGCTTCATGCAATGTGTTGTGTCTGTATTCTACTACACCATTGGCATGTTTGGATATCCCAACAATCCAATGTGGCGAATACTCTGAAATTCCACTTTTTTGTAGTCTGTAAGCCTAGAATGGTTTTTTTTTTCAATCTCAGGCAGCTGGTGCATGCCAGCATCAAAGGAACAAGGGTAAGTAGAAAGCATAGCTATAATGAGATTGAATTGTGTGGTCAAGCCAGGTTCTAACAGAATAAGCAGATTGTTAAAGGACTGTCTATCTGACTAGTCCAAACAGATCTGGCATGAATGTAACAGAGAGGGTAAAATGATATGCAAATATGATGTGAGTGGTTGCTACTGCTCTCCTTATTGAATCATTATCTCATACTGTTTCTTCACCAATGTATGACACATTATGGATGAAGCTCTTTTACTATATGACCCATTTGGGCCCACTCATATCAGGTTTGCATTCACAGAAGCAACCTGCAATTTGAGTGAGGTAATCTTTGGCTGTGAAAAGTAGGTTTGCTCAGACATGTGCCAGCATCTGATAAGAATCCAGTGAAAGAGTTTTTCAGAGTAAAATGTTGAGTGTTCTTGTACTAGCGTCAAGTTATATATTTACTTCTTTTCTGTTTCTGAAGGCCTGCTGGGTTCATCAAAATTTCTCAATAATCGGCTCTACAATGAGCTTTTTGTTGACAGCCCTGCTCATTCATACTGCAACACCTACTTGTATTCTTCTGGCCACTACAAACAGATGTATTATTCTGCAAACTGTGAGAACAGTGTTTCAGACTATGAAGGGTATATTTATCCTTTTTGATGTAGCCTTCATTCTGACATCACTAACAGCTGTGTTCAACATGATCTGGATGGTGATGGGTTCTATCTGATACTGAATATAGCTTTCAGCCATTCACTGACAGTGAATGTCATTCAAAACTCTTCTGGTCTCTAGTCAAGAAGAACATGACTGATGTTGCAATTGGACTGCTTTTAATTCTGTCATAACACATTTGTGATCAATGGTGCTGGGGAGAAATAAATGTAAGCAATGACCATATTGTGTGGCAACATCCAGCACTAAGATATAATATCAAACATCTCTCTTTGTCTTCAAGACCCTGTAGTTACTAGAGTGTGCCTGAGCTACTAGTCAAAGTCTGAGCACTTCCCTGGGATGAATGACATAGAGAGAGTACTTTGTGAAGTTTAAAATCTGAAACAAGTAGGACTTTGCAAAGTCAGCTTTTATCCAAACCTTCTACCTATTTGAAGCCTCTCTATTCTCAGAAGATGTTCAGAGCAAACAAAGGGCTTTACAAAAGACTTTCTTCTTTTCTTCTTCTACTTCAAGACCCACAAACAGACCTACCAGATATTAGACCAGACTTCAAGAAGGATTAGACTTCACCATAGAAGAATCAGAACATGTGACCCACATTTAGCTCTGAGATCAGAGGCATCATGCCAAAACAATTGCCAGAAGCAGATCAGATGTATTTTCTTGAGCTGATCACATTACAATCACTTGATCAAATTGGTTGACTTGTAAAATTTTAGATTCCAAGGTTTAGCAATGACTGGAAGCAATTCTTGAAGAGTCATTAAGCTAGCCTAAATGTATTAGAGACTGATCAATTACTTGCCTAAGCTTGAATCTCTAGATTGATGATAAGGTCAATGACTATCCACTCAGAATTTGAAGTACTACCACTTTGGGAAGTATTTTCTTGCAAAATTGGAGTGCTAAGTAGACAGACCACTTGTGAAGCACCACAAAACTGAGTCAGACAGGAACAAAACTGCACACTAATTTTCATACACTTTTGGACTTTCACCTTTTTCTTTGATATCTACCCTCCTTCCACAGGAAAACCATTTTCCTGACTACTTTTCATATTATCCTTGGACTTTTCCTCTCATTTTCTCAATTTTTTATCTTTGTGAAGTATGTAAACCTGTCATCTACAAGCCTGTAAAGTAAGTTAGTACTCCTCCAAATATGAAATTGGCTGTTTGTAGCATTTGTCTACAGGGAAACACTCCATCATCTCAACTTCTTGCCTAACTTCAAGTCAGTTCTGTCATTGTCATTGTCATTGTCATTATGTTTGTGTCCTATCAGAACCCTTTTTCTCTCTTAGTTTTACAACTTCAAGAAGTACATATCCACTTGAACTTATACCCCCCTGCCAAATTTTTGGCCTGCTCACCTGTGGATCACTGGTTTTGGCATAGCTAGGCTTAAGTCCTTGGATTCCAAAGGCTTGTAATGTTTATAACATTCTCCAAGCTTCTTGCATAACCTAATCCCTGTCTTTTATAGTAGTTCTATCCTTGTTATATTATAAACTACCTATTGAACCCATGTCTAGATATTTTCCTATAGTAAACTATTATTGTATTTAATATAACTAGTTCCTCGACTCTTTCTATTACCTCAGGCACCTGTAGAGTATAAAAGACTGCTGGTTTTGCCCTCAAAACGTCAGCCTAGTTATTTTACCTATTTGCTCCCTGTCTCCAGCTCCCCATTAGTTAGCCCCAGCTAGTAGTCAAAGGTCCCCTTGGAGAGTTACAACCTCTCCACAGTGCTTTAAAAAGCCTCCAGTGCCCTCAAGCCTTCTGTAAGAGTCTTTCTTGCCCCCAAAAGCCTTAGCCAGTATTTCTGTAGGTGTTCTCTAAGTAGAAATTTTGCTTTCTCAATCCAACCTTGAGTACTATGAGCCCATTGAGTAGTCACTATGTAAGCCTTAAAATCCCACTAGTTGGGTGCATCAGTTCTAGAATATTCAGTTTGTTTCACCAACCCACCTATATGCTAGCCACCTTGTCAGCTTATCACCATAACATGTAAGACAATCTTTTCTTATATCATTGCCTTATTGTGTTGGAATCCTAGATTGGGATATTGCAATCATTTCTTTTGACTTACTATCTTTGGATTCCAGCAGTCAGTCAGAGTCTGTGTTATGATAAAGTCACTGTCTTCAGCATGATCCCCTCATCACATCCACACTTTCTAATCCACTTCTTCTCCTTGTTGCCATGTCTGCAGTATCCAACGACAAGGATGCCAGTTTTGTTTCTGCAGTTGAAAAGGTGGGACCTCGACCTATGTCCGTTCTACCACCCAATGGTAGTCTTACTGACCAGCAGAGTCAAGAGGTGAAGCTCATCTCTCTGTCCTTATCATGTCTGTACTGACAACCTTCCCTCAGGTCATTTCCCTTCTCCAAGGCTATATCAATAAACTCAAATCAAATGACTTTCTGTGAGATGAGCTTGATAAAATGAGTGCTGAGGCCCAAGCTGCAGCCACTATTGGTAGTGGTCATTGTCATGACCAGAAGTCCAAGGCAGTGGCAGCAGCAGCAGTGGACACTCCATACTTAAGAGATACTATTCTTCTCTACACCAAGAAATGGACTATCTTTGAATTGCCATGGCTCAATATGCTTGCTTTTAACAACCCTCCAAATCTCAATGCTCCTGAACCCAAATCTTCCCTGTACTACCAAAGCAAAGATTCTTTTCTTGAAGGTCTCATTACCAAACTCGACAAATCTTTGGTTCAGATAAGCTCTGACAGATGGCAACCAAATGTGTAACAGATTTCAGCAACTTCCGCCATTTTAATGAAGATTAGACTAGTTTATCTCTGCAACCAATGCCCAAAGATCAACTGCAATCACTGGCACATACCGTTGTGCCCCAAGTCTTCAGCCAGTTCAACCTACCAGTTACCACTTGGGCCACTGCAAATTATGAACAGCACGATATGAACAAAACCCCTCATATACTGCACCCAAAGAGCACCTGGTCACAACAAAAGCTCCTTCAGTTTTGTTCCAGGCCAAGTTTACAACATGTCACAGTTGTTTTGAATGAATTTCAGCCTCAGTAAGCTCTGAAATTTGTTGAGAGGATTGACATTATCTCATATCTTTGAGCAGATCTCGCACACTATTTTTATTTGGTCTGACCTTGATCACTGGTAGAAAAGTAAACTTGTGTATTAACAACCTTGGAATAAAATGGAACACTACTGGGTCTAATTCATCTGCTGTCATGTTTTCTGCAGCTGTGGTATGTATGCACTTTGTTCTCAATGAATTCCATGCAGACACAGGGCCTTATATCTAGAGATGAAAAATTTGAAGTCCAGAGTGCCAAATCCAGTATATCTTATTGGAGCAACTACAAGACCTTTAAAAAGTCTGATGTAGTAATCTAAAATGAAATGGATGTGAATAATATGCAAAAGTATGGTGAAATAGTAAGAGGTGGTAAATCAAATATAGAAATCTGGAATGAAGTGGAGTGAATGATATGAAATGAGTAATATAAAAAAGTCCAATGAAATAATAAAGCTGGCAAATCAAATATAGAGATCTGTAATGAAGTGGAGTAAACCAGTGCTTGAGGTGATACACACATAGAATACAGTGTGTCACCACAACAGGCTTATCAATGGCTCTAAGATAGCCCTACAATGTTCTGCTGCTCCTCAATCTCTTGCCTAGTCAATCAGCAATTGAAAGTATTGAATCTGTTGATGGTTGTGGCAGCTTGCTTGATTGCATCCTCACCAAAGGAGGCCAAGCATTGGTCCTGTCAAATCATTGGAGTCAAACACTTCTTGGTGGGTGGTTTAATGACTGTAGGTTAATCATTTTTTATCGACTTATCAAGTCTTTGTTTCTCTGAGTTGGAGGTCATATAAGACCTTCTAATGCTCTTGTCAAAGCCTTGGAGGGCTTCAAACACTTCAAAGATAGCTCTCTATTGCTTCTATCACAAGTATGAGTATACATCTAAAATCATCAAAGAGAGACTTCATTGACTTCTACACTCACCATATGTCTCTAAAGTGTCTAATGGGCCTTATGAGTGCTTATAAATTGGATTTGATTTTTCCAACACTGCACTTCTTTCTGAGAACCTTTCATAGATCTTTGGAGGTTGTGATTGGTAGTAGGCCCTGATTATTGATTCCTTTCCCTATATTTCTAGTCCATTATCAGTACACTCAAAACTCTTTTCATAGGTATTGCCTCTCAAATAGACCTTCTCTCATAAGAACATCTCTAGATGGCTTCAGCAGCCTCTTGTAAGCTTCTGAACCAGTTTCTCAGCTTGGTCATTCTCATCACTGTTTATAACACCCAGTCTCCTCCCCTATACCCTTAGTACAATCCTACCATGCTTCAGCCATGTCAGTGCCTTCAGTACCTTTGCACTGGCAGTTTGGAGGGCTTTCTACAGTTTCAGAAAGTGATTCCCCTTTCCTGTCCTTGGACCCTGCATCCTTTTGGATGCTTCAGAAGTCTAAATCAGCCTTCTTAGCATGTAGTGACCTTTTGCTAGGAGTGTGGGCCTCTACTCTAACACTTAATACCCTCTGATTATGCAGCTATTCTTATGCGGAACTGCTGCAAGATTGACAAATTTGGTATTGTCTTAAAGCAAGCACAACATCAACCATGCAAGTGACTCTTGATATTTTCACTCCAGGCAGCACAGCATACTTTGAATCATGGAAAAGGCCTCTTCTATTGGGTTGAAATCAGGTAAATATGGAGGTAAGAAGACAAGCTTGGCTCCTATTACTGGGGATTGGTCAATTGGCTTTCAATGAAGTGATAATTAATGCATAAAAATACCACAGTTATTGTGGTGAAGCACCGGTAGTGAACACACAGAGACTGGAGCAGAGGCTCGACAGTCGAAGACTAGTCCCAATGACAAAGAGGTCAATACAGCCCAGTATCCTACAGAGTACAAATACACACCTAGTCCCAATGACAAAGAGGTCAAGATGGGGGACTAGGTGACAAGTCATCCATACTACCTGGCATGTGACCTATGATGTCATGACCTGGTATCATGTGGAAACGGATAGAGTATAGCGGAAGGTGATGGAAAGCAATGGAATGAAAATAGACTCAAGAGATGAAACAAGGGTAGTATCATGTATCGTGGAGAAAGGAAAAGAGACCATAGGAAAATAAGAGTAGTACACACTTTGTGACATTACCCCCCTTCTAAGACCATCATCCTCGATGGTTATTGCCTTGACTTTTTCTTTTTCTTCTTCGGCGTCGGTATATCTGACTCCCCCACAGCATCTGGGTGCTCTGCATGGAACTCCTCCACCAGTTCCTGCACGTTTTTCACATTTTCTGCTGGCTCCCAGGATATATGTCCTTCATCCCAGCCTTCCCACTTTACCTCATACTGTAACTTCCCTTGGTGAATCCTACTATTGAGGATCTTCTCCACATCATACTCTCCTCCTGCTCCATCCTCCTCCAACTTGATTGGTCTGGGTTGTGACAGTCGTTCTCCATTAATATCATTGCCTTGCCAGGGAGAAAGTTTGTCGACATGAAAGACCAGATGAATTCAATGTCGTCCCCAGGGAAGCTTCAAACGATAGTCCAGGTGTCCTATTCATTCCAATACCTTGAATGGCCCTAGCTGTCGATCTGAGAGCTTATGACTTGGTGTCTTCAAGTTGATATCCTTGGCATCCAACCATACATATTCTCCAACCTTAAACTCATGAGCTCCCTTCTTCCCCCTCTCATACACTGCCTTCTGTTCCTTCTTCACTGCCTCCAATGCTGCTTGAGTATCCTTCTGCAGTTCTTTCAACAACTCAATTCATTCGTCTATGTCCCTCCTTCCTGTACGTTGTCCCACCGGAATGTTGAAGAGGGGTTGGTATCTGTATACTGCCTCGAATGGAGAAAGATTGTGTGCAGAGTGGGTCTTGGAGTTGATAACAAACTCTGCCATTGGAAGATGTTTTGCCCAATCCATCTGCCTCCTCCCCACATACAGTTGTAGGGAGTTTTCCACCTCTTGGTTGGCCCGCTCCATCTGCCCGTTTGCTTGTGGGTGGTATCCCAACATTAAGTCGCTCTTGATACCCAGTCGCTTGAGGAGCTTCCTCATAACCATCGCTGCAAACTGGGGACCGCGATCGGATACAAAGCACAGTGGTAGCCCATGAAGTTGAAAGATCTCTTGATAGTAGAGATCTGCTACCTCTTCTGCAGTGATGCTGGTCATACAGGGGATGGCGTGAATCTGCTTGCTGAACAGGTGCAAACCAAGATAGCGTCGTATCCATCTGACTTGGGCAACTGAGTGATCAGATCTACTCCTACCTCTTTCCAAATCTCCATTGGTACATCCAGTGGATGAGTTACCGCCCGTGGATGCTGCTGTAGCTTCTTCCATATGCAGGTGTCACAGCCCTCCACATACTTCTTGGTGAATGACCGTATTGTTGGCCACCAGAAGTGAGACGTCACTAAGTCGTAAGTCACATGGAGTCCTGGGTGTCCTGCCAATGGGGAGTCATGACATTGTTGGAGAACATCTCATCGCAGTTCCTTGTCTGGGGGTATGTAAACTCTGCCATGATGATAGACCAAACCATTATCTTCCTCCCATTCCGGTAATCCATTTGCTAGTCTCTTCAGGCCCCCCTCTTTCAGTTTCCTCAATCCTTCTAGCACTTCTGCTTCTCTCTCCAACGCTTGACGAATCCGTCCTTCCAGGGGGTTGACCAGGGTGGAAACTGCTATCTTGTGAAGCCGGTCAGGCAAAAGCACAATCTGTTGCCGGTTGTCCTCATGATCTTGAATGCGGTGGTGTGGCATTCGTGATAGTGCGTCAGCCTGAGTGTTGCTTTTCCCTGCATGGTGTACTAGCCGGAAGTTGAATCTGGATAGGTAGAGGGACCAGCAAGCTTGGCGTCGTGTAAGGTCCTGTGCGGTTCACCAATATTCCAAGTTACTATGATCGGAGATGATCTCAAACTCATCATGGAGGCCCTCTAAGAAATAACGCCAGTCCTTTAGCACCTCTATGATTGCCAACATTTCCCTATCGTAGATCTGGTAATTCCTTTCTGCTGGTTGCATCGAAGCTGAGCGGTACGCTACTGGGTGCCATGTACCATCCCCCTGCTGCTGCATGAGGGCTCCCCCTGTAGCATAGCCAGAAGCATCCACCTCTATCCGAGTTGGTTTATCTGGATCCCATAAGGCGAGAATAGGTGCGGAGACAAACGCTGTCCGTAGTTTTTCAAAAGCTGCCTGTTGTTGTGTTCCCCAGTTGAACTGAACATCCTTGCGCGTTAAGTCGTTGAGCGGGCATGTGATCTTTGAGAAGTCCTGAATGAAGTGCCTATAGAAGTTGGCGAATCCTAGGAATCCATGAACGTCACGTACTGATTTTGGTGTTACCCAATCTCATACTGCAGCTACCTTCACTGGATCCATACATATTCTCCCCTCACTTATCAACAAACCCAAATATTCCACCTCAGTTTTCTCAAACTCACACTTCTCAGGTCAGAGGTATAGATCGTTCTGCTGTAACCGTTTGAGGACTTCCTTAACCATGTTACAATGTTCTGATAAGTCTGAACTGAAGATCAGGATGTCGTCCAGGTATACCACTACCTTCCCTGCCACAATAAGGTCTGCAAAAATGAGGTTCATTAGGAACTGGAATGTAGCTGGGGAGTTGGTAAGACCGAAGAAAATGACCGTTGGCTCGAACAACCCTTGATTTGTCGCAAACCCTGCCTTCCATTCATCTCCCTCCTTAATTTGCACATTGTTGTAACCCTACCTTACGTCGAACTTGGTGAAGTATTTCGCATTACAGAGTTGGTTGACGATATCAGATACTAGAGAAAGAGGTGTCCGGTTTTTGACTGTGAACTTGTTAAGGCATTGGTAATCCTGTAGGAACCACAGCTTTCCATCTTTCTTTTTTACAAAGAAGACTGGAGATGCCATAGGCGATTTGGAGGGTTGGATATATCCTTTCCGTAGGTTCTCCTCGATAAACTGATCAAGTTCTTCCTGTTCTACCGGGGACATGGGGTAAATCTTTGTATGGAGTGACTCTGGAGCCCCAGGGGTGAACTCGATAGCGTGATCCCAAGGCTTGTGTGCTGGCAACCGTTCCGATTCCTGTTCTGAGAAGACCTTGCTGTACTCCCGATAATGCTCAGGGACCATCTCCTCAAATGTCTTCTTCGGCTTGAGTTTCTGTGCTGCTTCTGCAAGTTGTTGGGAGTAAGTGTACCCTGCCATGATTCAAACCTGTTCCTGAACATCCTTAATAATCCCCTGCCTAAACCAGTTCTGACAAAGTGCTCAGTTAGCCTTAAGAACACAGAGTTGCGGTTGTTTTTCCTCCTCTCCCAGTACCATTTCTTCCTGTCCTTTCCCTCTATTGTCCTGATGTGGAGTTTCCTTCACTGCATTGTCTTGAGTGTCCTCCAGTACCCCTTCGCCCCGTGTCATTCTGCCAATTGCTTCTCCTTCCCTATCTGGTACGTCCTCTACTGTCACTCTGTGGGTTCTAATCGATAGCAACCCTTTTGACCAGTCTACCTCTGGATTCAACTGTCTCAACCGCGGTAACCCCAATATCACATCCTCTTCACCTAGATCTGTAATCAGAAAGTCCACCCAGTGCTTATGTCCATCCACTGTTATTGCCAGCTGTGCAAATTCCTGTATGCTGCCAGCCAGGTTAGGGGTGCCATCAATGTTAAACACCTGTATCAGCTTCTTTAATCAAAGCTTTTGCAACTTCTTCTCTTCAGCAAACCTCCTGCTCATGAATAAACCTGTCGCTCCACTATCCACCATGGCCGCTGTTGTCGTTGGTAATCTCCCATTCTCAATCTTCATGTGTACTCGAAAGTGTGATGATAACAGTGTATTTTTGCGAGTTGTGTTAATGATACATGAAGATATAAAATTGTAATTCGAAGATGGGCATACTACAATTGGCTTCTGGGATGCTCTCGTTGTGGCTGAGATGAGCATCCTCCCTAAAAACCCTGCAGCTTGTTGACGACAGAGCTAAGACCAGCCAGAAGGCTGTTGAGTTGGGCGATCTGTGCCGTGAGCTGTCCTTGACTGTCCAGAGCTGCTGTTGGGTTGCTGGATGCCAGGGATGAGGTGGACGCAATAGTGGCCATGGGGTCGTTCAGGGAGCAGTGACTTCCCCCTTCCTCGTCAAAGAGCAAGAAATTCTCCTCCATGCTCATTGCTGCGATCCATTGGTGACCTCTTCCAGCCAGGCCTCCTCCCCTTTCCTTTCCCATAAACTTGTCCTGGCAGACCTGTTCCAAGTGACCCGCCCTCTTGCAGTAGTTGCATGTAGCACCACATGCATGGTTGCAGTCTTTCTTGAGGTGCAGGCCGCCGCAGCCAAAGCACCTGTTCCTCATCCTTCTCAAGAACTCCTCCCTGGTGCCAGTCCTCCTGGTCGAGGTCAAGGTGGCATCAACATCCATAGCGTTTGGGTCCCTTCCTCCTCCACCACTAGCCTATGCTCGAGCACCTCCTCGTCCAATGTTCAAAGCCGGATTGTTAATGCTGACGTCCAACTTATTTACCCTAGCAATGAGTTCACTAAGGTCCCTTGGCTCCATTGTGGCAACTGCTGCCACCAATCCTACCAACTTCCACATCTCCAACATGAGTCCCTCTACAAAGTACTGACACTGGTTGTAGTCTGAGAGCTTGGTGAGACTAGCCAGCTCCGTGAATGTCTGGGCATAATCGGAGATGGACTCATTCCGTCCTTGCCTCAGGACCCTGAGGTCAGCCAGTGCCTGCTTCTCCTCATCAATAGAGGAAAAGTGGCCCCTAAAGGTGGTGGTGAAGTCGGTCCACCTGCCATTAAAGATCGGGTCGATGTTGGTGGGGTCATTTGACCTGGTTAGGAACTGGTTCGCCCAGTCGCTGGCCTTGGAGGTCATCAGATTCAGGGCCGCTCAGATCTTCTTTGGATCGTTATTGACCAACTTGGATTGTTCCTTGGCCCAATTGTTGAACTGATTGAGCCATCGCCTGGCATTGTGGCCCTTCTCTCCCTTGAACGCCTCAGGTTTACTGATGACATCCTTTGAGCGAGTTGACTGCGTTAGCAGGGCATTGGTGACGGTGTTTAGGCTCTCTAAGAGATGGGCAAGTTGTTCGTTGTTCATAATTATAGGTGGAGCAGGCGTTTGCAGTTCTGGGGATGGTGTTCTGGGGATAACAACGGGATTTGGTGTGGTGATAACGGGGATAGATGGGGATATGGGAGGTCCACGAGGTATGGGTAGTAATGCGGGTGTGGGAGAAGCTACTGGTGAAATACGTGATGTAGGTCTGGAGTGTCAACCTATATGGGACCCGGTTTGTGGCTGTTTTAGAGATGTTACCTATTTCTCTACATTTTGGCAGTTTCTGAGTAATAATAACCTGTTATTACTACAAGAACCAAGGAATATTAAAGTACTAGAGTGAGGCCTGAGCTGCTAGTAATAGGACTCACCTTCGGAAACATGTTACATGTGTTCAGAAGTAAACACTGTATTATGGGATTCCACAGGACTGTGGGTTAATGACTTCCGAAACATGTAGGAAGCCTTCTGAGTCTACGCTATAGTTGGTAATACACAATGGATAGCTACGGAAGCGTGTAGAACCATACCAAGAGTAGTATCGACGAGATAAACCTACTGCTAAAGAGAGTGGAAAGTTCTGAATGGACTTAACGCAAATAATAATGACTTCTGAACTTAGGAAGATGGCAAAGGCCACTTCAGAATCACGAGGGAAGTGGCAGAAGCCACTTCCAGAGGTCACCCGAGATGACTACTGCAGATGCCTGGCCAGCAGACCTTAGGCCTGAGTTTCGGAGTTAGGATCCGACCTTTGGCACAAGTCTACTGGAGCTTAGAAATCAGTTGGGAATTAGATGCCGCTGATTAGAACACAGAGAACACCGATACTGTGGCTGGGACTTGTACTGGAATACTTCATGGTATGAGGAAAGGCTACTTAAGGAGTGTTAAACACAGAACGAAGGGTCTGAACTATTATCAAGAAGAGGAGAGGAATTGATTACACTGACAGGGACGGGCTAACTTACCACCACCCTAACAGAAGCTGATCGACTTCAGAATTACGGGAGTATATCCCAAATGAGGGTGTGGATACCTATGAGCTGCCTGATCAGCCGTCAGGTCTCACATCTACTGCTGAGCACCCAGTTTTGTCTTCTGAAGTAGGAAGAACAGTAGTGTAATATTAGAGAACGGACTCACAACTGTGGGACAAATGAGGAACTTCAGGCTTTAGTCGAAGGTTTGGAATTTAGAGTGGAATGGAACCATCTGTGCAGGAGCATATAGGGTCTGGAGCGAAAGAACAACCTGCTTCAGAACTGTATAGAACCCAGGGGACCACCCCAGAAACAGGAATAACAAATGCTGAATGATCGAGAAGGAGGATATTAATTTCTACATCCAACTTCCGGACAAAACAGCAGAGAATAATGTCAAAACTCTCTCTGTTAATCTTAGTTAGGTACTGATTTGGACTAGATGACCATCGATATGGATGAATATATAATTAGATACAGATTCAGGTATAATAATTAGGTAGACAGTATATAAGGGCTGGGGTTTTCATCAGGAAACCTCCAAGTTACCCACCCAGTCTTGCTGCTGTACCACGAGGGCAGTAGTAAGCAGGGAACTTCTATAGAGAGAGACACGAGAATAGAAACGAGACCAGTCTTAACCGACTTGGTAGATTTGACAACACCTGACTGTTTAACTGAACTGTCTGACTGTCTGAACTGATTTGCTAAGTCCACTGGGACGAAGCAACTGTCTGTCTGTCTAGAGTGGAAGTCCATTGGGGACCAAAACTCACTGTCTGTCTGTCTGTCTGTCTGTCTGTCTGTCTGTTCTGTCTGTTCTGTTGAACTTCTGAAGTAGTGTTTGACTTAGCCGCTGGGCCTGTTGACCTTCTGAAGCTGTTCTTTGTGAGTCTGAAGTACCTGAGTTGCGATTGGCGCGTCTCTGGCTGCTGCTACTTACATCCCATCACCTACCTACCTATTGATAGTGTTTCCCTCCGCTTCTGAACCCCTTCAGAGCATAGTATAGGATCTGAAAGTCATCCAAGACCCAGTTCCGCACTTGATATTTTGTTCTTGAGTTAGCTACTGGTGGAACCTTCGATCAATGTCGAACCAGCTCTCGCATAACAATACGCTAGACCTCAAGAGTGATTTGTTTGGTGTTTTCTATAGTTTTAGGATTCTTGCTGTAGTACTTTACAGCGCTAGGACTTATATATCACACACTTCATCCTTACCCCCATCTTAGACGTTTTACTGGGCCTAGAGTGTCCGGGGGTTCTGGATAAACTGGGGGTAACTGGACGGACTGGAAGTGGGGATGGTGGTAACGGTGGGAGTACTGGAATAAAACGGTCAAACTCAAGGACACTACCGTCGATGTCAGTTAGATTGTGCGGTTCAGAGATCAAGTTTACAAGTGCGTTCAGGCACTGATTCTGGTCGCAACTGGCCCACTCTCTGTTGGCGGATAAATGTATGTGCTTGTCGTCGGTAACATCATATGCGTGCAGTAGTGTGGAGCAATTGACTTTCTCCTGTTTGGATTCTTCTTCAGAGTCAGGTCTTGATGTGCTGAATGTCGGAGATGTGGCAGAACGCTACGGCCTGCAGAGACAGCCTTATCGGAAGGGTATCCGTGCAGTAGAGGATCTTGACCTAATGTGGTGAAGCACCAGTAGTGAACACACAGAGACTGGAGCAGAGGCTCGACAGTCAAAGACTAGTCCCAATGACAAAGAGGTCAATACAGCCCAGTATCCTACAGAGTACAAATACACACCTAGTCCCAATGACAAAGAGGTCAAGATGGGGGACTAGGTGACAAGTCATCCATACTACCTGGCATGTGACCTATGATGTCATGACCTGGTATCATGTGGAAACAGATAGAGTATAGCGGAAGGTGATGGAAAGCAATGGAATGAAAATAGACTCAAGAGATGAAACAAGGGTAGTATCATGTATCGTGGAGAAAGGAAAAGAGACCATAGGAAAATAAGAGTAGTACACACTTTGTGACAGTCATTTCAATTGTCTCTTTGAGTTCCTCTCCATGATGTATGCCATGATTATTAAAAAAGGCTCCAACTCTCAACCCTTTCCCAGGCAAGCATAGCATTGTCTAAGAAGCATCATCTTTTAGCCTCAAATAGTATCAGACTTATAATCTCTTTCCAAATGAATGTCAGGAATAAGTTCTTTGTTGCTGAGCTCTCAAAGATGTCAAGAGCAACAATTCCATTGCATGTAAGTGCAGGAAGAATAGAATGCTAGACACCCCACAGGAATATTGACTTCTAACCAGCCCAACTTCCTCTGCACCATAAAGTTGTCAACTGCACTTTCATTAAGAAAGACATAAAGTTCAGTATCATTGTACTCCAGCTTTGCCATCTCTGCCTCCCAGATAGCTCACAACATCTCATTCCTCTCTGCTGCAGCCTTTATAACACTTTTGTCAGTAATATTCCATGCTTTCAAAAAGTGAGACAATGTTGAGATCAATAGATCAAGCTTGAGATCCCCAAGAAGTGCATCTCAAAGCTCATCAAGATAAACTGTGCCTGTTACTGGATAAACTCCTTTATGTTGATGTGCTGGGCATGATGTCAGGAAAAACAGAGTTTTCACAGAAGAACTTAATGAATTATCATTATTAAATGCTCTAGCAAGTAACCAAATAGTGTTGAAAGTGTACCAAGTTCAACTAGGAACTGGTTTCCACAGACGCTTGTGGCTCTAACTGGTGTTACAAACACAAGTATTTAGCTGGAAGTGCTAGTCCCTTGACTCCATGCAGTGGAAGAGTCAAAAACCATAAAACAAAGATTCAACCAGCACTAGAATGTCAATCAGAAATAAGTCAGATTGGACTGTCTGCTGGTAGATTGGCAGGGATTTGAGTCTATAACAGACTCAGGCAATGCATCAGCACTTCAAAAATCAGTGAGAGGCTTCCATGCAAGACAACAGAGTTAATGGAGACAATCACCCAGAGGGCACAAGATATCATTGGATAAAGGTTCCCTATGCAACTGCTGGCTGAGAAGGAACAAGGATGCACTGTTAATGCACAGGAATAAGCCAATCAGAAGAAAGAAGGAAAAGCCTGGGCGAGATAGGAGATAAGGGTCAGGAACAAGTAAGATCTGGACTGCAGAAGCCAGCCATCAGGCACACTTGGACCTGGAAGTACCAAAACTGACCAAGGATCCTGGAGAATTGGGGCTGGAGGTTAAATTCAGACCTAATCAGGCTGGATTTGTGCAAAGTCTTTGGGTGCCAGATTCCATGGAGACTAATAAGCTATTACAAAGAGCAAAACTAGGGCAGAGTATATAAGTAGGTAGAACCATAGTACAAAGCTCAAAGACTGACACCCCAATCCATAGCCAGAGACCATAGCAGTTGACATCTGCATTGACCTCAGTCTAGACCCTGACTGCCAGGAGCCCTAAATCAAATGCATGTAGTAAGATTCTCTTGCAATTGAGTACTGCTGAAGGAGGGAAACAAAGAAATAAGTAGTTGGACTAGTATAACAATCGTCTTCTTTTAATATCCATACAGCACATCATAACTAGATAAAGCAATGTTACTAGAAAGTACCAGAGCTGGGAGCAGTTTGAAGATGTGACACTAAGAAGAGAAGTGGGAACATTGTTGGAACTTGAATGATAGTGAAGGTTTGAGTGAAAAATAAAATTGCCTTTTAGATGCCAAGTACAGTAGGACCATTCTTCATCATGTGTGGCTCAAGATGATGTAGTGTTGTTGAAGAGAAGAAACTTAAGCCACATTTATTGCTCAAATGTCACTACCCCTTCTATAGCAACCCATATGCTACCCATTTGGATCAGCTCTCTTTTGTAAATGCCTACAGTAGGTGGTTGTCTCAAGAAAGTTCTCAGTAAGTTGGAAGGAGTTGCAGACATAGCTGTTGAAATGTGGGTGATTGAACCAACTATTTCCAGTGATGTTAGGACATAAGAAAAGAAGTAGAACAAATGGATGCTAGTGTAGTGAATGAAGAGGTCATAAATTTAGATAGCTTTGATGAATGTGTTAAAAACACTGCTGAAGCACAGTTAATGGTAAAGTATAAAAAGAATATATAGGGTTAGGCATGTAGTGACTTGGACTGTGGCTTGGACTCCTGAGTTCTTGGATGCTCTCACTCACCTTGACTTCACCAGTGAGTTTGGAAGCAGAATAGACCACTAGCTGGCTGTATTCCCATACAGGGATAACAGACTTGGCATACATGTATAGTAAGATTTATTTTTGAGGCTATCTTTCTGAGTACAGTGAACTGTGCAGTGACAAAGCTAACACCTAGCACCTGCTGCAAATTGTGAGATTCTGATGTACAATGCATAAAGTGAACTAACTAGCATATCAAGTTATCACAAAGCTGAAACTTACCAAGTGTTTAGTTGATTGATAGAATATAGAAGATGGGTAAGACTTGGGTGTTAGCCAGTAGTGTTGTTATGAAATGGAAGACATTGATTTGTCTGAGGTTAAGGGCTCAGTCTGTCTAGCTTATAGGAACTATACTAGGACCTCTGGTACTCTATCCATGTGAGTTGTAACTACTAAGTAAATTTTCCATACATTTGTAGAGCAGTTCTACCTGGTTACCAGATAAAATCTGGGGGTGGGAATTTCCAAGGATTGTCCAGAAATTCCCCATAGCCTTTCCATACAACTATCTAATATTCTAACAATCTTTAAAATACAGTTACCAACTGTTTGTATCTGAGTAGTAACCAACATCTAGACAACTAACCTGCTGAGGTTGTTGCTAGTGTAATCTAGATCTAAGCATAATGCCCTTTTAGTAATCTACAATCAAGAAGTGTCTGGACAAGTCTAGAACAAGTCAAATGGTCTATTCCACATTTGGAATATCAGAAGATAAAATATGATAAACACATGGCACAGACAAGATAATGAAAGATAGGAGTGTAACAGTAAAATCTGTGACACAAGCTGCCTTCCCTCAATCACCATCTGTCACAAAGTGTGTGCTATTTTCCCTTTTACCTTCCTATGGTCTCTGTTCCCCTTACTCTGATACACGACACTATCCTGGTTTCTTCCCTTGGTCTCACCTGTTATTTTCATTCCACAACGTTCTATCATTTTCCGCTATGTTCTATTTGTTTCCACATAATACAGGTCACGACATCATAGGTCACATGCCGAGCAGTATATATAGGACGACTTGTCACCTAGTCCCCCATCTTGACCTCTTTGTCATTGGGACTAGGTGCATATTTGTACTCTGTAGGATACTGGGTTGTATTGATCATCTTTGTCATTGGGACTAGTTATCGACTGTTGAGCCTCTGCTCCAGTCTTTGTGTGTTCATTACTGGTGCTTCACCACATTAGGTCAAGATCCTCTACTGCATGGGCACCCTTCCAATAAGGCTGTCTCTGCAGGCCGTACCGTTCCACCACGTCTCCGACATTCAGCGCATCGAGACCCGACTCCGAAGAAGAATCTGAACAAGAGAAAGCTGACTGTTCCACACTACCGCACACGTACGATGTTGCCGACAATGAACACATACACCTAACCACCAACAGAGAGTGGAACAGTTGTGATCAGAACCAGTGCCCGAACGCACTTGTAAACTCGATATCCGAACCATACCATTTAATCGACATTGACGGTAGTATCCTCGAGTCCAACCGCTTTATTCCAGTACTCCCACCGTTACCACTGTCCCCACTTCCAGTCTGTCCAGTTACCCCCAGTTTACCCAGAACCCCAGGACACTCTAGGCCTGGGTCCCGCATTGGTCGATACTCTAGACCCATATCGAATCCCACAGCTTCTCCTGCACTGGCACCACTACCCATACCTCGTGAACCCCCCATATCCCCATCCATTCCTGTCACCAGTTCCAGGACCATCTTCTCCACACCGAATCCCGTTATTACCCCCAGAACCCCAGCTCCAGTACCACAACCGCCCACTCCACCCCCAATCATAAATAACGAGCAACTTACCCACCTTTTAGAGGGCCTAAACACCGTCACCAATGCCCTGCTAACGCAGACAACTCGCTCAAAGGACGTCATCAGTAAACCCGAGGCGTTCAAGGGAGAGAAGGGCCACAACGCTAGACAATGGCTGAACCAGTTCGATAACTGGGCCAGGGAGCAGTCTGACTTGGTCAATAATGACCCGAAGAAGATCCGAGCGGCCCTGAATTTGATGACCTCCAAGGCCGGCGACTGGGCGAACCAGTTCTTAACCAGGTCAAATGACCCCACCAATGTTGACCCAATCTTCAATGGCAGGTGGGCCGACTTCACCACCGCCTTCAGGGGCCACTTCTCCTCCATCAATGAGGAAAAGCAGGCATTGGCCGACCTCAAGGTCCTAAAGCAAGGATGGAACGAGTCTGTTTCGGATTACGCACAGACATTCACGGAGTTAGCAAGCCTCACCAAACTCTTGGACTACAACCAGCGTCAATATTTTGTGGATGGACTTATGCTGGAAATGAGGAAGCTGGTAGGATTGGCAGCAGCGGTGGCTGAGACTGAGCCGAAGGACCTCAGTGAGCTCATTGCTAGGGCAAACAAGCTGGACATCAGTATCAACAACCCAGCTCTGAACATTGGAAGAGGAGGTACTCGAGCACAGTCCAGCAGTGGAGGAGGAAGGGACCCGAATGCTATGGACATTGACACCACCTCGACTTCGACACGGAGGACTGGTACCCGAGAGGAGTTTCTGAGACGAATGAGGAACAGGTGTTTTGGCTGTGGCGGTCTTCATCTCAAAAAGGACTGCAATCGCACACGAGCTGCCACATGCAACTACTGCAAGAGGGTGGGGCATTTGGAACAGGTCTGCCAGGACAAGTTCATGGGAAAGGAGAGGGGAGGAGGGCTAGTTGGAAGAGGTCGCCGGATCGCAGCAACCAACACAGAGGAGAACTTCTCCCTTTTTGAGGAAGAAGGGGGTAGTCACTGTCCTTCAAACAATCCCATGCCCATCATTGCGTCCACTTCATCCCTGGCACCCAATAGCTCGACTGCAGCTCTAGACGGTCAGGAACAGCTTACTGCCCAGATCGCTCAGCTCAACAGCCTTCTGGCCGGCCTTAGCTCTGTCGTCAACAAGCCACAGGGTTTTTAGGAAGGACGCCCATCTCAGCCGCAGCGAGAGCATCCCAAAAGCCGTTTGTAGTATGCCCCTCTTCGAACTATGACCTTATATCTTCATGTATTATTAACACAACTCGCGAATCTACTCCTTTATTGTCACATTTCCGAGTATGCATGAAGATTGAGAATGGAAGACTACAAACAATGGCAGCAGCAATGGTGGATAGTGGAGCAACAGGCTTATTTATGAGTAGGAGGTTTGCAGAAGAGAAAAATTTGCGAAAGCTTCGGTTGAAGAAGCCAATACAGGTGTTTAATATCGACGGTACTCCTAACCAGGCAGGCAGCATACAGGAGTTCACACAGCTGGCAATAACAGTGGATGGACATAAACACTGGGTGGATTTCTGATCACAGATCTAGGCGAGGAGGACGTGATATTGGGGTTACCCTGGCTGAAGAAGCTGAACCTGGACATAGACTGGTCGAAAGGGTTGCTGTCGATAAGGACTCACAGAGTAACGGTAGAGGATATACCGGATAGGGAAGGAGAGGCCATTGGCGGGGTGACCCTTGGTGAAGAAGTACTAGAGGATACTCGGGAGGACACAGTGAAGGAAACTAGGCTCCAGGATGACAGATGTAAAGGGCAAGAGGGGACGGTACTGGAAGAGGAAGAGAAACAACCTCAACTCTGCGTTCTCAAGGCCAACCGATCACTTCATCGAAACTGGCTCAGGCAAGGGATTATTAAGGATGTCAAGGAACAGGTTTGGATCGCAGCAGGTTATACTTATTCTCAACAACTCGCAGAAGCAGCACAGAAACACAAGCCGAAGAAGACTTTTGAGGAGATGGTTCCTGAACATTACCGGGAGTACAGCAAGGTCTTTTTGGAACAAGAATCAGAATGGTTACCAGCACACAAACCATGGGATCACGCCATCGAGTTCACTCCTGGGGCTCCAGAGTCACTTCGTACAAAAATTTACCCCATGTCCCCGGTAGAACAGGAAGAACTCAATCGATTTATTGAGGAGAACCTACAGAAGGGATATATTCGACCCTTCAAATCGCCTATGGCATCTCTGGTCTTCTTTGTTAAGAAGAAAGATGGAAAGCTGTGATTTGTACAGGACTATCGACGCCTTAACAAGTTCACAGTCAAAAACCGGACACCCCTCCCTCTAGTATCTGATATCATCAACCGACTCCATAATGCGAGATACTTCACCAAGTTCGACGTAAGGTGGGGTTACAACAACGTACAGATCAAGGAGGGAGATGAATGGAAGGCAGGGTTTGCGACAAATCGAGGGCTGTTTGAGCCAACGGTCATGTTTTTCGGTCTTACCAACTCCCCAGCTACATTCCAATCCTTGATGAACCTCATCTTTGCTGATCTTATTGCGGCAGGGAAGGTAGCGGTATACCTGGACGACATCCTCATTTTCAGTTCAGACTTATCAGAACACCGTCACATGGTTAAAGAAGTCCTCAAACGGCTCCAGCAGAACGACCTATACCTTCGACCCGAGAAGTGCGAGTTTGAGAAGACAGAGGTGGAATACCTGGGCTTATTGATAAGCGAGGGGAGAGTACATATGGATCCAGTGAAGGTAGCGGCAGTACGAGATTGGGCAACACCAAAGTCAGTACGCGACGTTTGGGGATTCTTAGGATTTGCCAATTTCTACAGACGCTTTATCCGGGATTTCGCAAGGATCGCACGCCTGCTCAACGACCTGACACACAAGGATGTCCGGTTTGATTGGGGAACACAGCAACAGGCAGCATTCGAGGAACTACGGACAGTATTCACCTCAGCACCTATTCTGGCCCTATGGGATCCGGACAGACCAACTCGGATAGAAGTAGACGCTTCTGGTTACGCTACAGGGGGAGCCCTTATGCAGCAGCAGGAGGACGGTACATGGCACCCAGTGGCATATCGCTCAGCTTCGATGCAACCGGCAGAGAGGAACTACCAGATTTACGACAGGGAAATGCTGGCAATCATAGAGGCCCTGAAGGACTGGCGCTACTTCTTAGAGGGTCT